>JAMKCH010000524.1:0-132658 GCA_023653785.1 Ophioderma brevispina | reverse complement strand
CGTTCAGCAAAAATATTCCCCGAAGATCGGTAACCGGATTGTTTTCGAAAGCGTTTTAAAAACGTTTTTAAAACGTTTCAAAACGCAAAACCATTTTAAAACCAATTCGAAACGTTTTGAAAACGTTTTGTGTTTCCTGGGAGGCCTCAGCGGGTTAACACAGTGAACAAAAGTGTAATGAATACATTGTAACGCCATAGTAGGTTATTACAAAATCATTCTGTTTATACATAAAGGAATCACACCACTAAATAAACTAGGTGTAGCAGACGACGTCAGTGCCGAGACATTGTTGGCGTCCCAAATATGGCCCTTGCCTAAATGAAGAGTCACAAAATGTTGATAAATTGTGTCTTTAAATGAAATTTGAAATTAATCATAATGTGTGGACTAGTAACAAACCATTTGGGTGGTAAAGATTTTGTCTGTGCCATTTTTGTATAATTTCTGAGGGTTTGGGGAAAACTGTGCTATTTTAATATCTAGTATTCATTCAACTAGGCGTGGACGTTTTGAAAACATGCAAATTTGTCGATGCTCTTTAACTAAAAAAATCAGCCTTCATCATATGACTTTTTCATTTTTGTTGAAGAGCTATGGTCCAAATCTTCCCAAAAAATCCAGTTTTGAAATAACCAGTCGCTTTATAGCCGAGAAATTGACGTTTGGTGAGAGGTCATTTTGTACACAAGTTTATGGGGAGTTATTTAGTGGTGTGATTCCTACAGGTACTGATTTGCACTAAGTCATTTTAGGTGAGAGCTATTGTAAAAGCATATTAGCAACCATGCAAAATATTAGTTTTGAAAAATGTTGAGGGTGTAGTCTTTTCAAAATGTGCCTGTAGCGCTTTAAACCCACTATCAGCGATTTCTTCAAAATGTAAATAAATCACGCCCCCAATTTTTCATCAAAGTCCATTCTTTGCACTGTTATATTGGAAATTGTTGCATTAAACTGAGTAAAGATCCCTGCAAGTGGCTAAGCATAACATGCTGTATTTGTCAAGATATTATAATTTTTATGCTTTGTTTACTAATAATAGTCGGTACATCTGACTTTTTTTAGGTTTAGAAACAGTCGTAAATGGCATCTTCAAGACCGCTTTAAAATGCTTTTAAGCATTTTAAAGCGGTCTTGAAGATGCCCTTTACCTTATATTACTGTTCTTTGTGAAAACAGCTACTTTAAAAGTGTCTGTTTTTCACAAAGAACAGTAATATAAGGTGTTGATATGACCTAACACCAGCAATTTAGAGATAAAATGGGCATTTTAAATTTGGAAAAAAATGACCAGTAACGTAACAGGGAGGGGGCAGGTTGCCACCCCAGAGAGCTTTGACCGGGAAAAAAGCTTGAAAATCATGCTAAATCAGCCCTTTTTTGCCTGTTCACCAAGAAATGTTTACCTCCAACCAAGAAAATCTGCCTCAAAACCACATCCAACCGGTAAAATCTGCCTCAATACCGGGAATTTGCCCCTCTGACAAGTGACCCCTGTTACGCCCCTGACAATGACTGATTGTGCATGGCTTTAAATCAGGCATCCTGGAAAACACAACAATTCGTCAGGGTGTATACATTGTGATGGATGTTAATTTTTTATCAATTTAAAAAATTAAGCAGAAACCTGCTACAAGCTTGCCCAATTTCTATCCTCAGAGATTTTGAAATATAATTTCTATATGAAGGACATCGATTTGTGCTTAGCTATTTCACATGCAGTGATTGGTATGTGGACAAGCATTGTGTACATTCAAAAAACTCAATTTGTTAGAAAATTGAGAGTGTCATCCTCGGGGGAATCTCTGAGTCGACCTTTAAGTGAAGCAACTACTGTATTCCCATTTCACCATCCCTGCTGGTACTGGGATTGTCCTTTCTTGCTTCATATCAACAATATTAGATGGAACTCAGGAATAGTGAATGAGTAATGTGAACCTTGTTCACTGGGAGGGGGACTAGAACACATGCCACCTCATGCATGATCAAAAATGATATCATAGCTATGTGATAGATACATGTAATGGCACAAAAACCACTATCTTAAATTCTTTTATGATATGACTGTGATTGATTTTGTAACTTCACACCCACTTTGCATTAATTTAGTATGTTTTATTTTTGTTCCCAGCTCATAGTTAATAAAATTGAAACTAGTGAACAATGGAACTGAAATGAACAAGCTGAATAAGATATTCCTAAACTAAGTATTGTAACACAATAATAGTTTTGTTAATGAGTTCAGTGTTTTCTAAGAATGTTTCCCCTCTGCCACTTGGGCTAACTGCCACAGAGCTAGAATAATAAACCAAGAGGGCAAACGCTCGTGTTATTGCATAGGCCAGCAGCGTAACCGATTTCTCTCACACCTCGCGCGCCGCCCTTGTTATTGCGCAACCAACCAACCAACCGCTGTTGCTGCACAAGAGCATGCACCTACAAATCTGTGCGTCACGCGTTATGTTATCAGTGTTGCATTTCCCCAGTGTTCCATTGTCTGATTGGCTGATTTTTCTGCAATAATTATGCGAAAACCAATCGATGGAAGAAACCATGCTTCTAAAAAGATTCATGCATTCTTAATGCACAAAAAGTCTCCCGATGACCCCTGTTAATTTTGCTTAGGAAAAGAGATTTTTGAGTCCGAGTGATAGCATGCATGTGGCATTATTTGTTGTTGTTTTCACTCGCTAAGTGTGATGAACGTAAAATACTCGCGCGTCTCATAAATATGCATAAGGACTTTCCAAGTACGACGATACATAAACCAAATATGGTGGTGCCCAAAACTATGATAATGAAGTGCGTATGCTCATTATAATACTTTTGGGCACCTTGATTTTGGTTACGCCGTTTGTGGAGAATCTGCTTGTCTATCTTATATAAGTTGTTGGCTAACTGCTGAACTTGTCAATTGCAGACAAGTCAAGCTTTTATGGGCTTACACAAGATTAGACAGAGCATAAATGGATTCCTTTCCTTCTTGGAAGATCCAGTCTGAGATATTCCACATAATTTTTTTTTTTTCAGAAAAAGTGACAAAATTCAACCCGAGAAGACAGAAAGGAGAGACACGAAATTCCTTGCTGTAAACAGGTCAGACAAAAAGTGCTTTGCTGTACATGCACCATCCTGTAATGACAGTGAGAGATTTACCCAGAATGCATTTGCACTATCTAGGCCAGCAAATAAACTAAGAAATGCCAGCATTTTGTAACTAGGTCATTCCACCTGGTTGAGATTTCTACAAATTTGATTATAATATTAAAACTACTCTGCACAAGTGCCCAACATGGCATCATTAGTTTTAGGGTGTGTTTTGACTTTTGATACTTGAGAAAGTTTGAAATTGTTTGAATGTGCTTTGACAAACATATGAGCAAAAAAAGTTTTAATTGTGACATTGACACCATGTCAAATATCACATGCAAATATTTTTTTAACATGTTTTAAAATTATTCAACATTTGCATAAATATTACCCAAACTTACTTTGCATATTAATTATTCCAGCAAGTGCCACACTGGAAAAAATTCATACAAAGGGCATGGAAATTAGCCCATGCAATTTACATTAACGTGGCCCAAATTTAAGGCTATTATTATGATTTGATGAATCCAAGTATGGGAAAATATCAGATCCAAAATATAATAAATGATAAAATTGGACAATTTACTTGCGATGAGCTTTAAAATATTGGACTCCACAGCCTCCACTGCATGTTGCCCAATATTTTTAAAACTCATAGGTTTACCAATAAATATGGGCTCAATCATTCCAATTTTATACCAAAGTTGGTCCCAATCCCCCAAAAAGTTTGGTACAAAAATGCAAATGTTATTCAACTTCATCCTGATATCTTAGCCAAGAAGGGATTTAAAGTTAACACTTGTTGTCAAACTCAACATGTATGTGCAGCATTAGAATTCTATTTCAAGATATTCAAAATTCATTTTACCTAATCAAATGTCAAAGTGTTCAGAAGAGTAATCTATAAATGGCCACCTTGGACATGGGTTGTTACCCAATTCACAAAAGAAATTAAGATGTCTGAAGCATGAGGAAGTAATCATTTGAGTCTTAAAGGTACATTCTGCGATTCTACAACTTTATGCAATCTGATTTAAGGTTCACCAGATATTCTTGAGTACATTTTACTCCCAAAATTTTAGTTAATTCTGATTGTGTGGGTCTGTGTGTCATGATCAAATTTTTACAACATAGTGGTATTTGATAGGACAATGTAATATAATTTCTGTCCGTTAAACGTACAAAATATCAAATAACTTGCAGAGAAGATAAAATCTGCATGTAACACATGCGTAACCTGACCCATCTGACACACTTTTTTCTGACACACTTATGAATTCGGAAACCTTAACGGAATAAACCTTTGCTTTATTCCGTGAAGGGTTTCCAAATTCATAAGTGTGTCAGAAAAAAGTGTGTCAGATGGGTTAGATTACGGAAACTTCCCACACACACAGCCTGCTAAGGCTAATAATTCACACTATACAACTTAACAGGAGATGGGACTGCGGATCACAAAATGCCCCTTTAAATGATCTTTTGTGGTATTCCTACTCTCAATACAAAACACTGCAGCCATCTTGGTTTTATTGTATTGCAAAAGAACCAAAATGTCTGAGTTTAAAGACAGTATCAGTGATTCACCAGAAAGATACATGAAATATTAGAAATTTGTAGGAATAGCTTAAAAGTGAAGGATAAGTCTGTAGGAATCTCATAGGTATATTTTGGAACTGAAAAAATTACAGAAACAGAAATGGTAAAGAAAGAAAACGGCAATGTTCAGAGAATGAATCCCCATTCAATTCTGATTCAATTCAAATCTGATTTTTGATGATTTTTTCGATTTTCTGATTTAGCAAATCACTGATAGTGCCTTTAAGAAGACCAGTAAACCTCAGTTTTAAAACAATATAAGTTCCTGTTCCGACTCACACACATAATGGCAGCCATCTTGGGAATACCACATTGCTTATTATACAAACAAGTGAATCATGAATTCTGGAATTTAAGAAATCATTGGAACTAAAACCCTGTAATTCCTGTGACATTCATCGCACGTACACACACACACACACAATACGGCGGCCATCTTTGATTTTAGACTGGTTACTCATTGTATATACAATGAATCCACTAGGTCAGGTGCTAATGGTGGCAGCTCAACTAACGGAAGCGTTCACGTCCAGGCTTAACTGATGATTGACTACCTCAAATACCAGTCAGTTAAGGATATGAAAGAACTTGTACAGCTGCTGACTTTCACAGCACCGAGATTAACGAGTTGGCATGCGATTGTTAACTAATTTGCTGTTTAAGCAAATTGTCATTAGCATAGTTTTATGACTAGTCCTCATATCAGAAAATACAAAATTAAAAGCAATACCAGATTGGTTTTCTTCTGGGTACTAATTTTATAGGGAGTCCTACCTGGGCTATAATTTAACATTTTGAGTGAAGTGATAATTTTTTTTTATGAGCCAGTAACAGAATGGGTATTGTTTGTAACCATTTTGATGTAACAATTTTTTTGTCAATTACCATCTATAGCAATGTTTCACAACCTACTCATAACACCAAATGAAAGATCAGAATCAAACTGCAATTAGGGGGAAAAGGGTTTTTTTAAGGATATTGTGAACCATAAATAAAACAGATGGTGATAGAGTTATAAAATGCACCTCTAATAATCATTTATACCAGATTTGATATTATATTGCGGAAATACAATAACAAGTTTCCCCACTCCCCCTGAGGAAACTAAACCTTCCTATTTAAGGGGTTTGACCTGTGATCTGTTTACGCGCAAGCTGTTTTGAGCTTTGAGCATTCAATTTAGCACCCACTGCCAGCAGCAAAAGAAAGAATTGGCAATTTGAGGTGTGAAGGTTCCACATGCAGATACCGTGGATCTCTGTGCATTTTGTTTGAGTTTATTCATGCAAAAAATTAAAACAAAAAAAATTGAGTCAATCGCGCATCCTCTACGCCCACGTTCAGGTGCACATCCTTTACTGCTTTGTTGCGTACTGAATTTGCCATGAATTTCTCTTGCGGCCCAATGAGGAGCCCAAATTGTTAAAAAGACTCAAATTTGAGTTGTTTTAGGCATTTAATGGAAAAAGTAAATTGGTGACTACCATTTTTATTTCAAAATTTTGAAGAACAACATCGGGGTCTCAACATAATTAGACATTAAAAAATTCTATTGAGTAGTTTTTTATTTTGTAGGTGTAAGGTGTAAAGTTATAGGCCCTATTGCATAGAACCCATACACCCATCGGCCATCCCGGCGGTCATCCCACACACACAATTAGGTACATCATATGATTTACTGCTGATGCAGATAGGTGTTTGGTTTACGGAATAATAAACTTAACATGACTCCCCCTCCCATCAGAAAAAAAAATCACATAACCCCTTATTATTTGTGAAGTAGAAAATCACATAGGTCTAATCCGGACCCTAATAACCAAACCCTAACCTAATTCCTAACCCTAATCTTAACCCTAGGTCCTATAGGCCCTATAACCCCAACCCTAAACCTAACCCGTGTTGCAACCGGCCTAAGGGGACCTTTACAATGGGAGCCATATGTATATCAATGCGTATACATTGTTTCCGAATTCGGCTATCTTGCTAAACAAACGTTTAGCAAGGGGTCTTCGTGGGGTCTATGTGGGTGCTTTTGGTGTTACAAGATCGTATTTACGTCTACTATTACATGTTCCTAAATGCCAAAAGCCTTTTTTTAATGGGTTTCATTGTAGAATTGTCCATAAAATCACGAAAAATGTGTAAACACGTGCTCTACACATCAACGGCACGTTATTTTCCACTTCCCTTCTCCTCTGCCGAATGCCCCGGTACTTCGGCACTGCCGAAAGTAGGTAAATTCGGCACCGGGTATTTCGGCACAACACATGGTTCCATTTTCCTAAAAACTGGCTTAAAACATGGTTATAAAGCCAAAAAGTTTTTAAAATGGATGTATATTTGAAGCAAAATCCTTAGAAATGGGTACCAAAATGACCCTTAGAAATGGGTATGGGTTTTGAGTCGTCAGCCAAACACACCACTGACCAAACAAAATTATGAGTTGCCTCCCCTGCCACCATTGGATCCATAAGGATGGAGGGATTGATTTCAAATATAGTTAAGCAAAGGCCTATTCCATTTGAAACCCTTACTCTCCCATGGATGACCTTACCTAAATCTTCCACAGTTATTTCAAATTGAATTTAGCACGGGGGAACTTGTGAAAATGCTGGACACCATCCTGAAATAACGGACATCAACAAAAGTGACCAACACAATCAGGGTGTATATCAAACATAATAATCTCATTATGATGTCATCTGACAGTGTCGTAGGGTCAGTACATAATTTCCAGGATGACTGGTCAATTTAGAAGATAATTTTAGGAGGTGAACTAAGATTAATTTCCAGCTTTTTGATTTACATTTTATGGGTCAATGGCACTGCAAACTAGCCGTGGAACAATCAAGTTAGTGTTGATCAGCTATCACAACCATTTTATAGGAAGATGCATCTTGTAAACTTTTATGTCTTAAATTGTGAAATTTCTAATTTCGCATAGGAGCAAATAGAAAATTCAGCCTATGTTTCTATTGAAATATAAGCAAATCAAAATCACCTTTTGTTTTCATTTCAAGCTATTTCTGAAGCCAAATAAAAGGTAGGGAATCTATTGAGTGTCTAATCTATATGAAATCACTACATATCACAGAAAATTTGGATGACTTGAAATCTCTCGTTGCACCTTTAATAAAGATGCATCTTGTACACTTTCATGTCTATACTTCGATCATTTTAGAAATGATTGGTGTAAAGCTTTCGATCAAATATATCCCCATCTGAAAGGATTAAGCTGAGAAATATTTCTTTGGTACAAAAATTGTGAAATTTCTATTTTCCTATAGGAGAAAATAGGAAATTTAGCCTATGTTTTATATTGAAATATAAACATATAAAAATCACCTTTTGTTTTCACTTTTAAGACATTTCTATACCAAAATACAAAGTAAGAAATCTTTTGAGTGTCTAATCTATATGAAATCGCTACATATGACACCTCACATGGATGCCTCAAAATCTCTTGTTGCACCTTTAAAGGTGCTTGTTCCGATCATCCTTGGACCCCCTGAATTACCTTGATGTAGCATCAATTTTGATATAAAAGGCCGTGTTTTTCTCATCGTCATCCTGAAATTTCAGCCTTTGAATCCATTTCTTTCCCAAAATAGAGATACAATTACAAAACTTTTGTTTTAATGGTTAACCATCAATATTTGCATAGTAGTGAATAGGGTGTTGCAATATGCAAGTTATAATTTCTACCATCACAACTGCAAGTTTGTTTCCCACGATACTTGATGGTGAGTGTATGTAAGTGCCAGTCTTTCACTCTTCTCTTCTTGCGTATGAGGCAGCAGCTAAACATGTTGTAAGCGTTGGAGCCAACTCACTGTTGGTTGGTCATGTTGGTTGGGGTTAGAGAAATCTATGTCCACCGGCGGACGAAAGGTAGGGCACTCATTGAGAATGTGATCCGCAGTCTGTGATGGAGAGCCACATTGGCAGGCTGGCGATGGCCGCAGCCCCCATCGGTGCATATTGCTGTTGAAGCGACCGACTCCTGTGCGAATCCGGTTTAAGGTGACCCATTCCTTGCGTGGGAGATTGCTGCCAGGTGGTAGTTCTGTCTTAGGTGTGATAGAGAATTGGTCTGGTCTTGGAGTATCAAGCCAGGCAGTATTCCATGTCTGTAAGATGTTGAATGGGGAACTGGAGAGTTTAGCGGCGTGTCGGTAGAAAGGTCGGCGAGAGCGCAGTCTCTGTCTACCGAGTTGGTGTGATTCTTTGACGGTGTTATGCAGCAGGTGCTTGTTGTCCAGCAGTCTTTCACTTTTTCTTTTCAAGTAGAGAACACAATGCACATAATTGGAAGAAGTGCCTTTAAACATTCCACATCAAGTTATAGACCGTATTCAATAGCCAGCCATGTTGGTGGACAAGATAGACGCATTCCAGTAAGTACATTCACCTATCAATGATCCCTGTGCAATCGCTAAACATGGATCAATTGACAGCTGAATGTATTGTAGTCCTGGAATGTATGCATCTTGTCCACCAACATGTCTGGTGGCTGATGTCATATTGAATACGGTCTATTCAATAAACTTAGAAAAAACACTAATATGAAGTTCAGCATAAAAAATAATTACCAGTATGATCAGTCAATGAGCATTTTACTCCCATCCACATGCATTTTGAGCACAATTTGCCCATTTTTGTCACCTCAAAAGCACTCAATTTCTCACAAAGTTTTGCATGTTTCCTGACCAATATGATAATAAAAACTTTGGGTTGGCAACTTAAGTTCAAATCGGCAAAATTACATCAACCAAATACTTCATTTTGTATGTGCCTTGGCTGTAGGCCTAGACAGGTAAAGAAAGTTCAGGAAGTACTCTAGTTCCAATTTCCCTGTTTGATTCAAAGTAAGTTGCACCATACCAATTGATTAGTTTATTAATAATTGTTTCAAGTTTCCTAATGTATTTAATTTCTTGTGGTATTGCATTTCAAGTAATTTTAGGTACAAAATTTGGGCAAAGTTTCAAAGTTGGCCTTTCTTTAAAAAGAAATTAAATTCCAAATAGTTATGAAGAGCATTAATGGCTTATAGAAAAGCCTAATACTTGTTATTTCTTTCTTCAAAGTAAAGGTGAAAAATTGTTCCTATGAAATTTCCTGAATCTAAACCTGTACAAAAGAAACAATACATGCATACCAGAAAAATAACTTAAGGTATGTTTTCTCGCACTCCTTGTGTGTGTGTGTGTGTGTGTGTGTGTGTGTGTGTGCAAGCGTGTATTAAATTAAAAATAGTCACTAAAATTAAAGATAGTCACCTATCCTGCTAAATTCCAAAGGTTGAGATGATTTTTTTAAAAGTAGCAATCCTTTATGTGAAGTGTAACAGTACCATATGATACTGTGTATAATAAAAATTGATCCAGAATTTCATTCCAAAGTTGTAATTTTCTAATCTAAATACACATAGGGGCATTATGTGATCCACCGCCTCTTCCCCCAACTTACTTTTAAAAAGTTTGAGATTTTTATATCATCTGAACCGTTTACATTAGTAATCCATGTGTACCTAAACTTACATGCAAATTCGGTCGTATCTGTAAGAAATTTGCAAATTTTGTATTTTCTATCCATAAACAAGACAGAAATGATAGCATGGTGCCTATGGGGCCATGGGAAACAAGCATTCGCTCATAACTCAAAACCACAAGGTCGGGATCAATCACAAAAGTTGTGAATAAGCTTTTCTAGCAGGATATCTAGTGAACAATGAATAAAACATAAGGAGCTGAAATCACAAAATGCACCTTTAATTTGAGCTTTTTCACATCTAGTAATTAGTAGATAAGCATTGTGTTTTTCAAACAGATGTTATTTCCTCAGAATAAGAGCACCAAAAGTTTGGGATTTTCCCAAGCCAAGGATATATTTGATTAAGCTTTACATGAAAGATTTACTTTGCACAACTTCAGAAAAGGTGTGAGTTTCATTCCCAATTTTCCTTCATACTTCCTCATCTGGATTCTTAACCCTCATGTGGTTGATCACCTTTCTTAGAGTATCTCTGATTGGCTTATTACATGATATAACATGATATAATTTTGAAGTAACCAATCAAAATAGATCTTCTGTATGCACCTGTAAGTTTTTCTTATTGTGTCTGATTGGCTAATGACATCAAATAACCCTGTTGATGACCAATCAAAATCAGCTAGAATGTGCTTAAAGGGGTTAGACCCACAATAATTCTTTGTCTCTTGTCAATTCACAGTCAGTTTCTTCATGGGAATAAGAGTAGACTCTATGGTACCTATTGAATAGCTGCATGTCCATTTTGCAGTATTATAGTTGGAGGAGGGGGCATTGTGTGATCCTCGATCTGAACCCTTTCCCCCTCTTACCAACAAATGAGAATGGCACTTGTCTTTTATGCCATAGGCTAAGTCTGACACTGTTCTTCAAGGCCCCATTTAAACTTTTTGACCACCTCCCCAAATGAAATGTGTCTAGTTAGGTCACTGCTATTCCTGTAGATTCCATGCTACATTATACTTTCTATCCACCAATATTGTTGTGGAGGTATGCCACTGTACAACTGGAGCACTTTGGAAGACTTGTTATGTAGCTACTGCATCACGAATGGCTCCGTGTACACTGTGCAGTCTGCCTGAGCCGGGTGCCAGAGTAGATACAGAGTAGCCGAGGTAAGGCGACGAAAAAAGAAAACCCTGTTTTACGGGCGAGCGCACCTTTCGAGTAGGGTCGGTCGGTCGGGCGAGTTTTTCTTTTTTAATTTTTTTTTTCTTTTCTGGAGCTCAAAATTGGCCTAAAATAGCCCCAAAATCTGAAAAACCAAGAGAAAAAATGAAAAAATTTTCCAAACAAATTTTCTTAAAAATATTTGCCCAAATTGAAAAATTTGGGCTAAAAACAGGCTGATTTTACATGATTTTGGAAAAACTAAAAAAAAAAAATCTGTAAAACTGAAAAATCGGGGTCGGTCGGGCCCGTAAAACAGGGTTTTTTATTTTCGTCGCCTAATGGCTACACTGCAGCTAAGAATCTGACTGTGTAAGCAGTTATATCCAGGGCAATCTAGGTGCCCGACTTCTGCTTACAACTTCCATAATCTACAGATAGTTATAGTTTGAATAACTGACCCATTTAATCTATTGTTCTAATTTTACAGACTTGAGGCCTTAGTCCAGAAGTGAATTTTCTTTTACGATTTAGGGAGTAAAGTTTGACCAAGAGCAAAGATGGACCTGAATTTGTTAGGTCTTAATAATCCAAAATGCTTTAAATTTAGGGAGTTTTATAAGACTTAAAAATGAACTTCAAATTGAAGAGCTAAAGGTGTCACCTCCTGAATCCAAAATGGTATGCCCCATGGTTTGAAAACCAGCTCAGTAATGATAACTTTACATACAGAAATGAAACATGTATGCTTGAAAAAGAAAATGAAACATGAAACATCAATATTTGAATTATCAATCATATTTGCACTATATTAGTAAGATAATTAAAACTACAATTTAATTTTAATAGCTCAATTAAATAGTACTATAACTTTGAGCATCATGGTGAAAAGTCAAAATGACAAAATGTATAATAGAAGTTAAATCTGGCAATGGTTTCAATTTATATTTTATGCAGTGAATTACTGTTGGTGTCTGTGAATGAAATTCAATTAATGTGAAACAAAACTAAATTCAGAGTTACAATGCATGATATTTAATTTGTGGCTTAGCTTATTGTTGATTTATGTTTCGATTGGGATCTTTCTGTTGTTTATTTGTAGGGATACAACCATATTTTACAGTATTCACAATTGAGATTCACACCAGAGTTCCCACTTAGTAGGATTTTGGCATCAAATGACAGACAGAATTTTCTCTGGACACAATAAATTCAGATTGAGTAACGAAATGAGGTCCACTTGGACCCCATAATTCTAAGGCTCTAAAAGGCAAAAATATGCTTCCAAACCTCAAAAGCAAAATTTATGGACATAATATTTCTGCTAAATACAGCATTCAAAATAGTGCTTATTGTGGGAAAACCAAATTCACAATATTGCAATGGCTATTTACACTATTTGTATTGTCTGACAGAAAACCAACTTGTTAACATTAAAATAAGGAATTTCCGAAATGTGATACCTCAAAAGTTTCACCAAAGGCACAATAGAAATTAGGAAATCTCACACACCATGTATTTTGAAACTGGTAAGTCCTGATTAGTAGTAGTACTACAAATATTTGGTAGGCTAGTCTCGGGACCACAAAATATTCAACTGGACCAGATAATTCTGAACATTTTTAAATTATGGGGTCCAGTGGACTTCAAGTTAAAAACCTAAGTGGGAACCCTGATTCACACCTGGCTGCTACTTCCAGCATGCCATCACCATCGTGTTCCTTTGACCACCAAAATACAACAACAAATTTAGCCTATGTGCATCTCTACATTTTAAAAATGATTATCAATGTTAAAAGATTCCCTACACTTCCTAAAATCACAGTATTCATTACTTTAAAAATATTTTCTTATGTAATAACCCTAAAATGCCTATGACCAGCAAGTCCTCTTTTTTGGCAAATCTGGTCTCACCAAATGTCCCTGACAAAATACTTTCATATATAGAATACTTTTTATAACATTAAAAATACTTTCAAGGACCCCTGTCATACCAGATGTCTCTGGTCTAAAGACCTTGAAGTTTTAAAGATGAATAACTTCCTGAGTTATGAAAAGTAGCACCTAATGACCATGCATGTTGTTAATTCGGTTTCAATTTATTTCACCTGTTATATGATTAGATCGACTTATGCTAACAGACTAGCTCAGATTTGAAGAAAGCATTTGATAAATGAGTAAGCCCGGGGGGGCCACTTGTATTCAAAGGTGGATATGATGCGTGAACAAGAAAACGCGTAAAAAGGGTGTCTTTTTTCCAAAAGGCGATGTACGCGCGTACATCGTTTAGGGTGTCAAAAACAGCAAAAATATGGAAAAAAGGGTATGTTTTTTATAACCCTGAAATTGTCATGTTATATCTCATTAAGCAGGGATCAAAATCATCCAAATATTGTAATCGGAACTTGGGAAGTAAAGCAAAGCAAGATAATAAAGGGTATATTTACGATTCAATGCACTGTGTACTTGTTGAGGGTATCATAAACAGATAAAAATACTTGTTTAGGGTATGTTTTAGCTTGTTTTTTAGTCGGTGAAAATACGTGTTTAGGGTGCATTTTGAAAATCCATGTTCACCCATCATATCCACCTTTGAATACAAGTGCCCCCCCCCCCCCCCCGGGTGAGTAAGGGGTTCCAACCTGAATTTGCCTTTTCAGCATTATTACTATTCCTTATTTTAAGAAACTATACTCTGTAAGTTTAGTACTAGGTTAGTTTAGGTTGTCCGGCCCAGATATCTGTAAGTAATTTTAAGATACCAAGGTAAAATCCTACATTAGTATATTGCCAGGGATTTAATCCCATTTTGAGTAAAGCTTTACTATTTTGCATATAACTACTGAATGTACACAAGTGCCACCTACAGAAAGGTTCAATAATTTTCTACAAGTTTTACAATGGATATAAACACACAAATGTGTGGTAAATTATGGGTGTTTGGTTCATGTTTACACCTGATTCTAAGCAACTATTTTTTTTCTTACCGCCACTAAAATTCCCTCGAGTCACACTACCAGCAAAACTTTGGGGAACTCATAATTTATTTGTGCTAAATGGTGAATGTCTACCCGGATTGCTGACATTATGGGTGCAATAAAAGACTTGAAAATACCAAATTTCCTATTTATTATTCAAAACAAGGCTTAAAAGTGCATTAGAAGCAAAATATCTGCTTTTAATTTCCATTAGTGAAATTTGAGTTGCTTGTAAACATTTACAATCATGCTGGTTCTGTTTTCAGTTCATGTGCACAAAATTAATAGTTATGAAAATGGGTCACCACAAAATAAAGTTGGAGTAAACTTCTCTCAGTAACAACAGCATTTAGATATAAAGTAAGAATAATGTATTCAGAAATTCAAAGACATAAATTTCTTGCAGTCTTATTTCAGTGTTTATATTGTCGCCACCCTTTTTCAGACTTGAATGAAAAAAGGTGGCGATGGAGTATGCACACTGTTGTAGTATATGCCAGGGAGAAACTAATCATTATTAATTAACAGAGTTCACAAATAGATATCAAATTCAAAAAGTTACTGTACTTTAAAATATGCTGTAACATTTAGATCATTTTGATAGTGGGTGCGAAATTGTCAATTTTCAATGCACTGTTACCCCTAAATATCTGACTGCCAAAAGCCACACACCCGCAGAGAATTCTAACACTATATCTCAAACCTCAATTTGCTGTAGAGTGCCACATAATAGGATTTGTTACTCCCAACAAATGGTCCAAATAAATCACAGGGATTACATCGCAAAGAATTCAAACTTTGTCATTTGTAGCTTATGCCCTGTGATCTGTGTGGACCCATGTCAGGGCAAAGAAGCGTGTTGTACGCAGTTACATCACTACTTCTAAAGCTAAAAAGGGCTCAATTCCGCATGTCACTTGGAAGATTCAAAGGCACGTGTACTTTAAGAAAATTCTCCTTGTGAAGTCTTGATGATACCATTTGTTATTATCTAAATTAGGCTATAGGCCTGACTTAATAATACATCTTACTCGGTCTAGGCCATATGTTATCAGTCATCTGGGCATGCAGTCATGGGCAGAGTGGCGTGGTCTAGTGGTTAGAGAGCTTGCTTTTGGACCCAATGATCCCTGGTTCAAAATCTAACTTGCTGGATTTATTCTAGGTACTCAATTCTGGATTTGATTTGTAGAGGAGCTATTGATTAAAATCAGAATTGCCACTCTCCTCATGGTTCATTTGATATGGACAAATGAAACATGAAAAGCTCTCTGTGTTCCCATTGTGTGTGTTTCGTCAATGTTTGGATGTAGCAACCTGGCGCTGATTAGCTGCTGCCTTAGTAAGGTTGCGTTGTCTCCGTCGTTGTTACTGCGCTTTGTAACTTTCGGGAAAAAGGCACATTACAAATGCTAAATTATTATTATCTAGGCCAAAATAAACAACTGACAATGGGAAAGACCTGCTACTAATAGGGTAACAACAGTGAAAATACTTACCAAAATTTCCATCATTTTCTGCAGTTAAAGTTGCTTCCGTAAGTTTGATAAGAGAAACTCACAAAGTTCTATAGCCATGATAGCCATTCCCGAATAAGCTTTGGGTCAAGACATCCACATAACGTAATAAAGTATAATTGTTTAACCAATCATGGTCACAATGACAGCAGACACCCACCTCAAATGACTAGGCCTAAATGATGAGCAATATACAGATATTGCTACCTATTCTATTCTCATGATCTTTTGACAGTTGTTGACTCCGTTTGACCCCTTAGGCTTTCCTCCAGGCATAGGCCTATCCGCCTTTCATGTTTATAGGATACATGACCTAGTTGTAGACTATGACCTATTTTGATCATATTCTGGCCATATATAGAAACATGCTTATCAGTGCATTTCTCATCTATTTTACTTTAAGTGCATGACATTTTTTAGAGTCCTATGACAAAACAATTTTTTATTAAAAGAGACACCATACTGGTTTTGGGTTTTTTGTTTGTTTGTTGTTGTTGTTTGGTTTTTTGTTTTTTGGGCTTTTTTGCATACTTAGAATGCTTACCAATGTATTAAATCACACCTGAAGTGAATAAGCCAAAACACAGATTTTATGTAATAAAAAAGTTGATTTATTATTTTCTGTCATGCATGACAGCAAATCCAAGCCTGTTTCTCTATAGGGCCGATTTGGCCAGTAAGCAAGTTTAAAGCTTAGTTTTGGGTTTTCATTTCCATTTGTTTGTCCAATAAACCTTTGACACATTCTTGGTAGGTAAAACCTCATATCCCGATATGTGTGTGTATGATTTTGGGAGAAATAAGGCAAAATGTTTTTTTCTCTCTCTTTTCGCTCTTTTAATTGAAATATTATACCTCAAAAAGGTGCAACAAGAGATTTTGAGGTACCCAAATATTGTGGCATAATAGTACTTTCATATAAATTAGACACTCAAAGATTGCTTAACTTGTATTTGGCTACAGAAATGTCTTAAAAGAGAGAAAAAAGGCGACTTTGATTTGCTTATATTCAATATAAAACATTGGCTGAATTTTGTATTTGCTCCTATTACGAAATTAGAAATTGCACAATTTTTGTACCAAAGAAACATTTCTCAGCTTAATCCTCTCAAATGGGGATATTTTTGATGGAAAGCTTTACATCAGGGCAAAAATCAGTACTTTCGATTTTTTAGGGACACCTGATATGTGAAATCTCTTGTTGCACCTTTAATTTCACTTTTACCTAAACAAAAAGACCAGAAAATATACAAAAAGCTTGATGAAAAATTGAATTGTTCCTATAGGTAAAAACAGCCCTGGATTCCTGATTATAATTCCATAAATTGCTATTTCAAGACAAGAATCATGGTCCAGCCAGCCACTTGCAGTAGTGTAACCAGAGGGGAGAAGGGAAGCAGCCGCTCCCTTTGTGGGCAATCTTGTCCCCCTCTTGCCCTCCCTGTGCATAATTTAGTGATTTTCTGCACAGATGTTAATTTACAGTGAAAACAACATAGGCCTATACTGTACTAACAAACTTTCATATATATGCTTGCCCCCCCCAAAAAAAAATGTGCCGCCCTCCCCTTTTCCTCCTACAAAAGTTCACTGCCACTTTGAGGAGTATGGCTTCATTTAAAACAAACCCAACAATAACACAATCTCACCGTTGAGAAAAAACAAGGGTATGCACAATATAAAATGTGATCATCTTTATTGCTTTAAAAGTTTTAAATTTAAAAGTGAGCTTTACTAATGCTATTAAAGGTCCATGGCCCGATCGCTAATAGCCTCGTCCCCAGGGACACCAGATTTTACCGGAAATGGTCAAAATTTTGGTATCAGAAGAAAGCTACTATTTTTCTCATTTACACTGTGAAATCTTAGGGCTAAAGGATGTTTGGTTTGGATGTTATGAGCGAAAATGTGCCCCTTTTTGTCCTCCCCAAGGTATTAGTTTGACACAGTAACTCTATGGGGATTTGCAAATCACGTTTTCAGCTCTCACATCAAAACGGGTTGAAATATCAGCGCGAAACTTTACAGATGGTGTTTTGGGGTACGGTGAAGGCCATTCTATCAAGATGAAAAACGTATAGATTTAAATCGGGCCATCCCCTTTAACTCTGTTAGTGTCAGTTAGATTGTTACCTTAGCTAAACCACATCTTATTAATGTAAACATCTGCAGTAAATGTGAGGACAATCTGGAAGGTGTCTTATTAGAAAACATGCATCTGTCACAAAGGTTCCAAAATTAGAAGTGACCCTAAGTAGGATTTAAAAAAATACTGTACCGGTATAGTGGGTTATTTTTAGTTTTGAACAGTTTCACAGTCTCTACCAGTCTTCTTCTCTAGATCAAATGTGAAGGGTCCTGACCATGCCTATTCTATTACAGCACTTGAAACAATGAATGTAAATTCAAGTTGAAAAGTTGTTTAAATTTTCCTAAACTGTTTAGTTTGCCATAAAACTGGATAGCAGTGAAGATTGAGCAAAAGTGATCCATTTTTTGTCAATCATACAAAATGTAAGAGTTAAAATTAAGTAATTAGGGTTAGGATTAACATACGAGTTAGGATTAGAGTTAGGCTTTTGGATTACTCTCTGAATGTAAAAGAGTGAAAAACTCACTCACTTAGAGAGTGGGATTCATAAAATTCACTCTAAAAGAATGATGATCACTCCAAAAAGGTGAAAAATAACTCCAAAAGAGTTATATTTTATTCAGTATAAGAAGTACATACATGACCACTTAACTCTTTTTTAAGATTGTTCACTGTAGGCAATCCTTAAGTGAAATTCACTCTTTGGAGCAATATTTTACTCTTTTTGGAGTGGTTTCACTCTTTTAGGATGAATTTTACATATATTTAAAGCAATATTAGCACATTTTTTTGAAGGGCGCCCCCAATTTTCAAAAATTTGGAGATTTTTACACGGTTGCATTGGTAACTGGCTAGTAAACTATACCTGTGAATGTTTAAGCTTGAAAATGTATATGTGTCACAAACGAAGGAATTTTGTACTAGAATAATTATTATCGGGGATCCCCGATAATAATTAAACGGCTGCTGGAAACGGCCTTCCAATGTAAAATAGCCGGGAAATAGCGCCATGTACGTGTCTACGCTCATCCATAGTTGTTTTAATAGTTCGGGCAAGTCAAGTTAGAGGTTATTTTCTCGAGGTGGCACTATTTCATCATGGACGGACATAAACGTAGCATTTCCAGCTCTGCCGTTAAGTCCAATCTGGGATCCCAATTCTAATTACAAAATCGCTTATTTTGAGATAAATACGCATTTTTTAGCATTCTCGTTTGCAGTTTCCTAGACAATTACCAACGTAACTGTGCAAAAGTATCAAATTTTGAAAATTGGGGGCGCTCTTCAAAAAAATGTGCCAATATTGCTTTAACTCTTTTGTAGAGTAAATATTTCACACTTTACAGAGAGTAGGATTAGGATTTATGGTTAGGGCTAGAGTTAGTTACGGTTAGGGTTAGAGTGTTAGGATCAGGGTTAAATGTTAAAGTATTTTCACAATTTCTGGACTTTTAATTACACCAACAAGTCTTCTCAAAAGTGGGTCACCTTATAAAAACACACTCATACAGCTAGATTTGTATATGATTATTCATGTAATCATATGATGAAATTAAGCTTATTAATTAACTTTTTTGATGAGATAATTAATTTTAAAGCAAGTAAAAGGAACTTTGCAGTCCTTCCTTAATCTTGACGATGACAGTGTCTAGTTCTCGTTCCCCAGCTGTTCTTTGTTTGATATTTGTTAGTCACCTTACAATGAGGTCAGTTCTGAAATTAACTAGGTAATTTTGATCATCCACTCTGCACTTTCGGTATTATCGTTAGTCGTATAATTGTTTGATAGTTGTTGCTTATATTTACATTTGTTTATTTTTTATTTTGTGCAAGTAAATAAAAAATGATAGGTCTAAAGTGTGTGTGTGTGTACAGATACTCAAGTCAAGATAAGCTAATTAATATGCATTAGGTTTTAGAGATAGCCCATCACTCTAATTAACATAAAGCCACTGGGGTTTATTCTGTTAAAGACAGCCTGTCACCAAACACATTTTAATACATTTGTCTAGAAAGTGGTTCATTTTGACACTAATAGTAATAGGGGTAAAACTCCACATACCACCATGGGCAATTTGCTTTACTTATAAATGTATAGTACCAGGAGTACATTTATTCTACGGTGTCAAAAACTGTGTAAGGCCCCCCCCCCCCCAAGGCATTAAAGTCTGTATGTGTGTTTGTGTTTGACATCCCTATCAACTTCACAGCATAATTTTACGAATCCCATTGACATCTCAGGCAGGGTGCAAAATAAGATTTTAAAGGGCAGCCAATTTCAAGGCAATTTTCAATTTTGTAAAAGGGCATCCAGGCAATTACATGTTAATGAATAGGGCCAAGAATGGCAAAAATTTAGGGCATCAAGGCAACTGGTAGGGGCACCGAAGGCTATTGCCTTCGGTGCCTTCGGTTATTTTGCGCCCTGACTCAGGCCGTTGAAGGACCCAAACAATGTTGAATTTGAAATGTGCTCTATGGCTATTTCCATGCATTTTTTGTCAATATTTGATGCAATTTGGAGTCTATGGAATTTGAAATTGAAAAAGTATATTGAAAGATGCATACACCCGCTGGGGTACCACAAAATACACAGATTATATGTACTGGATTGTATTTTGATGATGTAACAATGTTAATGGTGGACTCTTGTCACTTTTTTTGGTATATCCAAATATCATGAAAAAATGCTTATTTTAATACATTTTGGAGACAAAAATGTAAAAAAAAAAAAAAAAAAAAATAATTAATTTTAAAGCAAGTAAAAGGAACTTTGCAGTCCTTCCTTAATCTTGACGATGACAGTGTCTAGTTCTCGTTCCCCAGCTGTTCTTTGTTTGATATTTGTTAGTCACCTTACAATGAGGTCAGTTCTGAAATTAACTAGGTAATTTTGATCATCCACTCTGCACTTTCGGTATTATCGTTAGTCGTATAATTGTTTGATAGTTGTTGCTTATATTTACATTTGTTTATTTTTTATTTTGTGCAAGTAAATAAAAAATGATAGGTCTAAAGTGTGTGTGTGTGTGTGTGTGTGTGTGCACGCATGTGTGTGTGTACAGATACTCAAGTCAAGATAAGCTAATTAATATGCATTAGGTTTTAGAGATAGCCCATCACTCTAATTAACATAAAGCCACTGGGGTTTATTCTGTTAAAGACAGCCTGTCACCAAACACATTTTAATACATTTGTCTTAGAAAGTGGTTCATTTTGACACTAATAGTAATAGGGGTAAAACTCCACATACCACCATGGGCAATTTGCTTTACTTATAAATGTATAGTACCAGGAGTACATTTATTCTACGGTGTCAAAAACTGTGTAAGGTCCCCCCCCCCCAAGGCATTAAAGTCTGTATGTGTGTTTGTGTTTGACATCCCTATCAACTTCACAGCATAATTTTACGAATCCCACTGACATCTCAGGCCGTTGAAGGACCCAAACAATGTTGAATTTGAAATGTGCTCTATGGCTATTTCCATGCATTTTTTGTCAATATTTGATGCAATTTGGAGTCTATGGAATTTGAAATTGAAAAAGTATATTGAAAGATGCATACACCCGCTGGGGTACCACAAAATACACAGATTATATGTACTGGATTGTATTTTGATGATGTAACAATGTTAATGGTGGACTCTTGTCACTTTTTTTGGTATATCCAAATATCATGAAAAAATGCTTATTTTAATACATTTTGGAGACAAAAATGTCAAGGAATTGATTTTAAATGAAAAACATCAAGTTTAAAAATTTTGACAATTTTGGAGAAATTTTGCCATTCGATGAATCATCATGAATGATTTTCCAGAAATTGCTTTTAATTTAAAAAGGGTCATTGAGTGACAGCAAAACAAGGGGCTAGGGGTCAATGGGTAAGAACAAGTTGAATTTTGAACAAGCGGCCAGCAGTCAATATGGTCAATTATCCCATCACCCATTTTCAGTGAGTACCCCCCACCGACTCCAGTAGTCTTACTTTTTGTGTCGCAAGGATCACTTTGTCCACTGTTGTTGTTGTTGTTGTCTGTTGTTGTTGTTGTAAAAAAGGATTAACATTTTGCCTGTAATATCCACATAATTCAATGGATTTCAACCAAATTAACTTGAGTCATATGTGCAACATGGGATGGAGCCATCATTTGTTTATGAGGTCAAAGGTCATATACCAAGGTCAAAGGTCATGTGAGGTCAAGTTGAGTTGTCTGTTGATGTATTGTGAAACAGGGTTAACATTTGCTTGTAATATCCACATACTTCAATGGATTTAAACCAAACTTGAGTCATATAACGTGGGATCCATCATTTGTTGATGAGGTCAATGGCCACATACCAAGGTCAAAGGTCATGTGAGGTCAAGTTGTAAAATTGAGCTCAATTGGAAAGTTTAAGTTTGATTGGAACCAAACTTGGTTTATGGATATTACACACAAACGCTCATTTGTTTATGAGGTCATAGGTCACATGTCAAGGTCAAAGGTCATATGAACATAATATGAAGCCTATCATTCACAAACCAAGAAAGCAACCAACAAAAGTGGTCCGAGGACCGCAATATTTGTTTCTCTCTCTCCAGGCTTGAAAAGTTTAGGATGTTTATTGAAATTTATGTGAGAGCAGAATGATTCATACTTCTGGCAATGTGATGTTTGAAATTGAACTACAAAGAAAAACTTGCCCGTATGAGTGTATGAACTAAACATCCAGATGGGTTTTATGCCCACCCACTCAAAGTTGGGACTTCATTTGAGCTGGTGGGGTTGGATGCAAAATTATGTTGCCTCCTTCCTAAATTCCATGTCATTACGATGTTCAATACAAGGAATGGATGACAAAGGATTGTCTTTTTGTTTTCCAACAATCATACAATCACATTGTGACGTCGTTAGCAAACTTCTCTAGTCTGTATGCCGTCTGTTAATTTTTAAAAAAATTTAAGTTAGTAAGTGCAGTGAGTGAGCTCGGAGTGTGAAAGTAATTCTTTGAAAACGCTTACCTGGCTCCCGGCACTAACCAAACTAGATTGGGACTGTGTTCTTCTACTAGCATGGGGCGAGGCTGGGGGTGTTTCGGGGACGAGTACCGCTGGTAATCCTGCCTTTTCGTGTTGTTGTCTTACATATTCCAACGCCTCTTCCATAGTCATTAGACCTTGTTTCACTTGGATCATCACCCAGATCTGCTCGTCGGTGCTCAGCTGGTACCGTTGAGCCATCTTGCCGCGCGTCACCATTTGGATTTCGGTCTGGAATTGTCCCAAGAAATAATGCAAATACGGAAAGTCAGAATCAACTCTCATCAAAATCACCAAGACGTACGAATTAGCGCTACAGGCTTAGCAAACTACAGCGTTGCAAATCATACTTTCTTTCACCAACTTACAAGTGCTAGTTTTGACAAAATAATTTCCAATGGACTCCCTAAATTATAATATCAAAAACTTATAATTCCTGTCCAGGTCTCAAGGAAAGGCAAGAAAATGGCGATTTCGATTGCTGTTTAAAAGTAGGAAAGCCCATCCCACGGCTGCATTACGTAGCCCAGACACTCTTAAATTAGTCCTTCCTCTAGTGCACAAAGTAATATTTTCATATCGCCGATAGAAATATGATTGACGCGGTCGCATTGACGCATCTCTTGCCTAGCTCTTTTTTTGCACAGAAATCGTACCGTTAGTGGGCGCTAGTTCACATTCTCTTGCGGGAATTTCCCACATATAAGCTCATATAGGCCTATACTTTCTAAAGTATTATTTCGCAAAATCCTGATCTTTTCTGACTCAAACAGCATAATCCTTCCTGGTTTTAACATTGGTGGTCAATAATATCATAGTTGTTTAACTTGTTTATATCCAAATGAAAATAACAACAAACAAAATAAAACGAAAACGCCATGCATTTGTGTTTTGTTTTGGTTGTTGCTAAATAGCAAAACAAACAAATCCGTCAAACCAAAAAAAAACAAAAAAAATGATGTTCTCATATTGTGTATGTCCCCATGTGCTAGGACTATGTTCTTGCTTTTATTGTGGTACGAACAAAATTGAATCCCTCAGTTTTTTTATCAATTGTAATTGTCGCCTTATTTTCAGGGCACCCCGTCCCCCCATGTCACAGTGTTCCGCAAAGGGCCGAAAGCATCATCATCAGCACCATGTTAAAAATGGATTTTACCGGATAATAATTAGGTTGAAAATATGGGAAATTACGGGAAAGTCACATAAATTGGATTCAAGGTTACGGGAAAATCGCATAGGCATTTGCTTGGAAAATTTGCGCCAAAATCCCGTAAAATGACAGTTTTTGGCGCGAATCCAGCAGCTCGTTTTCCAGGTATATATTAAAATGCCCGTACGTACACTCTCAGAAAAAAATGTGACTAGTCTAGACCTTTTTTGTCATCTATATGGAACCCTGAATAATGGGATCCTCAAAATGGTCCTTAAAAATCTGAGAACCCAAAAAGGTTCCCAACAGAACCATTAAAGGTGTTAAATGGGTTCCATATACAGGACAAGTTAGAACCTCTTTCGCACCTTTTTTTTCTGAAAGTGTAATTTAACAGGGAACCTGTAGAATGTGTACAATGACATGTCAATGATGTCATTTTCCATAATTTAACAGGAAATGGTTGTGCATATGCGCGATTTACCAGTTATTTACTGTATTTTCCACCCGTAATTATTCCGTAAAATAACATCCATTTTTAACAGTGCATGGACCCCTTTTGAACAATGCCTTGCGATTCCTATACAATAGCGTAGTTTGGTATGGAGGTGTACCAATGAAGAAAGTGAGCCTGAAGCAAAAATCTCTCCTTTTTAAGAGGTTCTGTATCCGCTCCCCCCCCCCCCTTTCCCCGTAACGAAAGAGAGGAAATGACGTAAATTTTTGGGAAGAAAAATTCTTCCAATCCCAGCGGCACCCCTTGTAAATTGATTGATCCCTAAAGTTGAGACTGCGTGTTTTGAGTGAGGATTCTACAGTATGGGGCCTACCTCACATATTTCTGGGCAGTCAATGGTCAACCCAAAGTTAATATCAGTGTCATAAGGTAGGGGACACAATTGGAACATTTTTGGCAAATCGGCGGTATTACCTTAGGTGGCTGAATCGGAAAATTAAAGATGAATATTTGACTTGAGGTTCCACCGGTTTAGAGTAAATTGAAACCAGTCCATATTGTCAAGTGTTACAAATGAGCCCACAGTGTGGGACAATTGTAACACGTAAGGGGGTCAATCGTAATCAGAAATAATTCGCTCCTCTCTTCTCTAAAATGACCTTTTACTTAAATTTATTTGTTTAAATATTCAATGCAAACACTTCAAATGCTTTCGAGGTTCATAATCAGTCGACATTATATCGGGAAAAAATATTATTAAGATTTTTTTTTAATCATTCTCGACGGGACTTTATCACACAGGAAATATTGATAACACTAATACTGCATGGGCAATGAATGGTCTGTTACAATTGTTGGACCCCGCACATCATTAATGTTGTAACTTTATTTGCAGATTACATGGGTTCCATGCACACCCTTAAAACTCAAGTTAACCTGATTTTTAGACTCACGAATCTCTTAAAATGTAAATGTACCAAAATCATATGTCCCAAAGGTCCGTTGGCGGCCATCTTGGATCTAAAGAGATCAGTCATACAGACAGTGATTGATTGAGTTCAAAAGTATCTCAGACGATTCGTCTCATCATTAGTCATAAGGAATCAGTGGCGTAAATTTCTTTTTGACATTGTGGGATGGGGTTGATGAAAATTTAGAATGAAACGGGGTTGCTGAAAAGATCTATATAGATGCAAATGTGCGCGCGCATAAATTTGACCTTTAGGAAGCTTAAAATCGTATAAATGAATGTATTTCGAACAAATGCGCGCGAAGCGGGCGAAAATTTACCATTTTTAAAACTATTATGGTAAAATATGAGGTTATTTTGCGTCAAAAACACATGAACGGGCATTCAAACATGGGTGGGGGGATGACCGTATGGACAATCCTCCCATTAAAATATTGGGGGGGGGGGTATATCCCCATCCCCCTCCCGGATTCCGCTATGGAATCAGAAAATTATATACTTTGGCATATTTTTGATGTTCAGTTACAGAAATATGGGAGAAAATGTGATAAATATATAAAGGTCATTGAACTCTTAATTGGTCATGTACCGGGGTCAAACTTTCAAGATACATGGATCTTATGACAAAAATTTGCCGTTAAGTTGTTGGTAGAGCATGAGCAATCCAAAAAAGTGTATTTTGCAAGATGTTTCGAAGGTGGTAAAATTCCGTGTGAAGTTACCTCTCCTCAAAATTGTTTTGTATGTGAAATATTCCTAAAAATCAACCAAAACGGAAGATCCTAAATCGTGGAAACTGTACATACCCAGATTGGTCATGGCCATACCAACAATTCAACACCAATTTGGTCAAGATTGAAGCATTTTGAAAATTTGGCCCCCTGCATAATGACCAATCAAAAGTTCAATGCAATTTATCATATTTTTCACCCATATCTCTGTAACTGAACATCACAGATATGCCAAACTATATATTTTCTGATTCCTTATGATGAGCCGAATAATTTGAGATACTTTTCAACTAAATTGAATAACTTTGTACGATTAATCCCTCTTAATCCAAGTTGGCCGACAAACGGAACCTTGGGACAATTATTTGATTTTGTAACATCAAAATTCTTGAAGAAGATGACATAGTTGTGCTCATAATCATGTTAGAATTCAGTTTTAACACTTAAGTGACCAAGGGGTTTTCACTCCCGTTGGTGCCCAAGGGGGGGGGGGTTCCATGGGACCCCCCTAAGGAAACCACTTTCCCGAGGGAATTTTTGCACGACATTTATACCACATGTGAAGGGTCATAAGACAACCCCAAATCAGCAATAAAAAATGAGATTTGTTATTTTGGGTGCAAATTAGGGGCAAAACATTGTTTTCAAAACACGCGGAAATTGGGCAAAAAGACGGAAAATTCAAATGAGCCTTCCGCTTACATCAAAAATTTTGAAAACTTATTTTATGTTGATATCTATTCTAGAAGACCCAAATTACTTATATTTAACACAAAACCAGCAGTTTTAGGGAATCCTGTATTTTTACGGGTGTTGCAAAATACACGTCATTTTCCCATAGAGCTTGTACAGTAACGGTTTGGCAATACATGATGAAATTGTTTGTTTTCAGCACATAAAGGGTTAATTATTTTTAATATTACTAATAATTGTTTACTTACATGTATGTGTGAACTTATATCAGCAAAAAAAATTGCTTTGGTTCTCGGTTTCTTATTCTTATTTAAAAAAAATATTCTCAAATGACTTCCGTTAGTGCCCAAGGGGGGGGGGGTTCCATGGGACCCCCACTAATTAACTCATTAACGGCTTGGCCGATTTAATTATTTTGGTATGAAAAGAAGCGCATTTAAAAGTCAGACAATTACAAAAAAAATCGGCGCAAAAATCCCACGCGTAAAGCGGCCAGCGCGAAAACAAATTTTGGGGGTCCCTAGTAATCTGATAGACTATTTCATGACCACATATGTTACCCAGTTATACATTTTCGAACAGCCCCAGTATAAGCAATGTCTTATACCTCGTAAAGCATAAAGCTGATAACTCTCGCCAAATAACCGTCTAAATGAAAAGTAATATCCAATCAATGTTACAAGCCTTTCAAAATCATTGTGGTATAGTAATACTTTGATACGATGGCTCCGCATGGGTGTGAAGGAACTGCAGAAGGCGGTTGACAACCAATTGATAAGGATAAGGACTACTAGCTAGTGCATTCGGAAGGATAATCGAAAGCGAACCGAGGGTTCAGTGCAGGCAGCCCGAGACCGAAGGGTAGAGGGATGCCTGCATGACCCATACGGTCAAGTGCAATTATCATGTCGAAAGCACTGAGGACGTGGTCTGATCCGTCATATACTTTGAGAAAAACAAAAACAGTATCAACTCACACATTAACATTCTAATTTAACGTGAATTTATCAAAATTTTGAGGTAGTTTTTAAAAATAAATTTAAAAACACTTCTACACTAAACAGTCAAAAGTTATAATATATAGACCAGTTAACAGCACTGTTTGTAAACAGTTAGGGCCTGGTATCTTGAAATAGGTCGCTGACATGTGACCCATTGGGCAATTGTATCTTTTAGAGTTTTAATACTATGGGCCATACGATTTCGCAGGAATGGATTCGCAGGCAAAAAGACGTGACGTATGATGTTAACTGGTCTTTAAATAGTGTCAAAAAGACCTTGACGCAATTCATCATTGTTGATTAGTTTGTTTTGAAATGATCTGGAAGTGCGAGAAAGATCAGACTCTCTAAACACTTAGAGTGGCTAATCTTTTCTCGCACCTCCCTGGCAATGTCCAAAACAAACCCATTAGTGATAAACGGTCACAGAATTGAAAGAAAGATACACTTTTCGCACTGCCCCTGACTTTTTTTAAAACAACCCATCATGACGATTGCATATAAGGCATATGAATTTCTTCTCTTTTCTTCTACCAATTCCCATTCCAACGCCCATGTATTAGATGGTAAAAGACTCAACGCGACTGCATTTACAAAACATGACTGGTTTTTCTGTCTGCATTGAAAACGATTTTAGATTGGTTGAAATTTTTGGGTTTCCTTGAGTATACTGAATTCTTAGGGCTACTTATTAAATAGCAAAATGATATAGTCCATTTCTACTCCGTAGTGATTCATACCATTGTACGCAGATTTTACGCACGAGTCAAGGTATGCCATCTTTGGGCGCGAGTGTAAAAACGCCGCGCTTTAGACAGCGTGTGCGGTTACTGGTGGCCCAACAACTCCTCGCGCTGGACGTCACTCTACGTTAGCAGACTAAACTTTCTGACGGCTTTCGAACTGAACAAATTATAACATAAGGACTTTTATATTTAAGATCAAGTTTTTAAAGTCAACGTATTCGTTCCTTTGAGAGTACAAAAAAAGTGTTCTCGTTAATTAAGATGTACGCAATTTCGGAAAGAACAGTGCAAAATCACATTATTTGAAATGTCTGCCCGCAGGTGAATTCAAACAATACTTATACGAGAAAACCATATTTTTTCAACCCAATAATCTAAGTCAGGACTGACACCATAGATGTAGCTACTAAGTTCGTAGAGGGTATAATACGATGCAAGAATGTGACTGATATTGAGCAGTAAGTCGATATCAGTGATTGAGGTATTTCTAGTTGTACTAGAAGTGGTGACTCGCGTGCATTATCTGATGACCGCGCATTATCTGACAGAGCCCAGTGCATTCGTGAAAAATAATGCACGCTTGAAAACAATAGATAATTGTCCCCGGTGTTAAAATTGTCCCCGGTGTATATAGAGTAATATAGTCCCCGTGCTAGAGGTTTTTTTTTTTTTTTTCCCCAGGATACAACGGTGAAGAATTATGGCACTCAATTCAGTTGAACTCTTTACGCACCATTAGTTTCCCGCTTTATTCCGTTATCGTCTATAGAGACCGGACTGTGGCTCCTGGACTAGATATGCTTTCACACCGGTTCTGCCCTGTTTTGGCCGGGTATTATCCATAAAATTTGTCCGGTGTGAAAAATGAATCTCGCGATGTTGACCAGATATTCCCTTACAGGGGTATCGGGACATAGTTTTGGTGTTAACTTTCAAAAATCGTTGTTGCGTGATTTTTTATAACACAAAAAATTGTGGTGTAAATTTATAAATCCATGTGTATCCATTGGTCACTGATATTGGGGAAAAGAAATTGAGGTGACATTTTATTAATTTTCATCAAAATGTGCAAGTTTTATTTGGGGAACAGACGGTTATGTGTTGTTGATCAACATTGGGTTTTGTCTTCTCCCCTTTAATGGGACTACGGAATTTGTTATACAGTTGGTTATTTGGTCTCACAGTCTACAGATTAAATATAATACGACTTTGGAAAACGAAAGAAACTTCGAAAAACTATCTTTCTCTTTGATCTCGACATCCGTTCAAGTGATGATTTCATCAAATAGATAATTTGTCATCAAGATTCACAGGGAATATGATTAAGTCCTAACCCATTAACATTCTTAAAGGAACTTTATCAAAGTAATACAAATTGGTCTTAAATGACAAATTACAATTTCCGATTTAATATATCGAATTAACGTGTTCATTTCAGCATGCAGTTCGGCATTTTCATGTGCAATACGTACTACATTGAAAATATACATTTTAATATTCTTTGGGTTCTTTTCAGTGAAACAAATCAATTTTTTTTTCTAAGCATGGCAATTATTTTCCACAAATATTTACAAACATTGTCTAGATAGATTTGTCATCCAATTGAAGTGATTCGGACTTGTATTTCGAGTGTGCTTTGTAAGCATAAGGGGTTGCGAGAAAGCGGATTTGATTAGTATATGCTCGACCCTCTAATTCATATATTTTATTATATTAATTTCCAAAACTCTCCAAATGTTTTCTTTTTAATTCAAAGTTAATGAAGTTTTCATGAAAGATCCGCACAACAACACGTGATTTAGGAACATTGGAAGTCCCATTTTATGTATAGGAAACAGAGTGTTGTAATATCTGTTGTATATTTATCAAAGATAACTTGTCTAATATTTTCTTATCAAACTAATCAAATATGCACGCAAAACCACCTTATATCGCAACCCCTTGTGGTATCATTTCCTGCTATAAACGCACTTCTAACTTTGAAGTCTACGTACGGAGTTACTCTTCAGGTAGAATGACTGAGTGAAGCGAATTCAATACAAGGGGCAGCTCTATGATAATTATGGTCTTGCGCCCTCCTTCTATATAAATGTATAGCGAGTTCTATACCTCATAGTATGGGAATTATGATCTCTATTTTATTTCAAATGTTTCAAAGCCCAGCGCGCAGCGTGAACTGTTTGAACTAGAGTATAGTATAGAAGTATAGAACATTGCATTGCTGTTAATTATATTATTATGCTATATTATTCTCAGGAGTACTAATTAAAGGGATAAGCAGCGGCGATTTGCTAATCCGAAACATCGAAAAAATCATCAAAATTCATATTTTTGTATTTTTGTTATGCCAATATAACCTGCATTGCAGGCGACGGCATGACAAATTTCCTCAAATACTTCATTTTTTCACTATTTGGTGGTTTATTTCTATATATATCAAAGCAGTTATATGGAATTGCACACACTTCAGTGATTTATAAGTTTAAAAAAAATGCATTTCCACATTTTCGATTCTCTCGCATTATCGCTGCTAACCCCTTTAAGGAGAGGAGTAGTTTCACCTATTCAAATTTCCACCTTTTTCAAAGAATTTCCTGGAAAAGCCCGATGTAAATACATAACACCCAAAATTAATATTGGCTTCAAATTGCCAAAAATAGGTTCAGGTTAATTTATTTGAGTAATGTTAACACTACAAACGTATACGGATAAAGTGCCGGTAAATTGGGTAAAACTGAGTAAAAGGTACCCATTTTACAACTTGTTGCTGTTTAATTGATTGTTGTGCTGTGTTTGTGCTGTATACCTGAGGCACTATCAGTGATTTGCCAAATCAGAAAATCGAAAAAAATGATCAAAAATCAGATTTTTGCATTTCCGTAACAAGTATAGTTATCTTAAGTATATACCCTATAAGTGCTAATACTAAAAGCAACCTAATAAGGCCGAAATCATACATTTTAGTCATTACTGTCCCTACGGACACTTACTACAACACCTATTTGAATGGAGATTCATATCTTTGAGCACTGTTGTTTTCTTCCTTTTACGTTACTTTTTCAGTTGCAAAAAATAACTGATAGTGTATTTAAGTTAACCAGACTTAAATCAGTAACTTAAGAAAGTTATGACAACAAATTAGACATAAGAAATTTTAAGTATATTTCACAATTTCAAACTTAATAACACTTACTTTTCATTCAAAATATAACTTAACATCAAGTATATTTGACTTTAAAATGATTATTTGCGAATACTTAATTTAATTACTTTGTTATCCACTTAATCTATCTGAACACAAAAGACTCAAAATAATTAAGACATAATTTATTTTAATATTATTATAAGTGCAATTGATTTTCAAATATCAAGTAATTTCGTAACATGAATTGGAGAAAAATGAGCAGTATCTACGTTATAAATTTTGAGCAATCAATTTAAATCAACGTAATAATAATTTGTTCTACTTAATATATATGAGTATGACCATAATGATTGCCTTCACATTTTGAGTAAATCAGGCAAATTATTTCCAATAATATTAATGCAAATAGTTCGAGTTCACTCAACTAACTCACATATTTTGAGTACTTAATACGAAATGAGCGCAATTGAATACTCATATTAATTTCAATAATTTAAGCAAACAGAAAAATAAATGTTTTCTTTAATATATTTATACTTAAAAAAAAAATTTAACTTGCGTTCCAACAATTAATAATCGGACTTACTTGATAATTTCTTTGTGTACTGACTAAACATAACTGAGTGCATTAAGCTTAAGCTAGTCAATTTGCGAGTAAATGTAGTGAATTTATGAATAACAACAATTCAAAGTTTTGAGCTATAAACTCAGTTTGAAATTGAAAAACAAAGTTTTATCTCTGAAAAACTTAGTTTATCAGTCGGTAAACATAATTTTTTGGATAAACTTCCGAAAAACTGAGTTATCGTCGAAAAAAACTTAGTTTATCGAAATACTACGCATTTGGCTTAACATATTCGTATACATTGTAACTACAAACTTGTGATTATGGCACCTTCTCAATCAATTTAGCTATTTATAAAAGAAAGTAACATCCCACCGGCAGCTAGCTTGATGGCGCGATGGATAACGCATGGGGATTGTAATCAGAAGGTCATGGGTTCGATTCTTGGTGGTGGAAAAAAATAATAGATCTAATATCTGTGCTGTGTAATCTATCATGTGTGTAGAGTAAGGTGTAAAATGTAAAACAGAAACGACGTAAGAGAATAAAAAATAACAGAACAGTCCAGAAGGACTGCCTAATGCAGGCGCGGATCCAGGGGGGTGCCGGGGGTGCCTTGGCACCCCCCCCCCGGCCGCCGGAATTTTTTTGGACGGAATGTGATGCTGCTTCATTATTTTATTCCGCTCCATCTTGACATCTGATGATCTCACTCCCTTCGTTTTTAAAATTGCGTCGGTTGACATAAGATTGCAAATTTGCCTTTAAAGTTCCCCCATCCCCCCCAAAAAGTTGCACGAGTCGATCGGAGCTGTGAACTGAGATACATAAAAGGGTAGACGTTTCATATAGAAGTCCCATTGATGCAAATGAGGTATTACAATTGATTCCGTCATGCGCCGTATGACGGTGCGCAGTAGCGCTTGACGGAATGAATGGCAATACCTCATTTGCATCAATGGGACTTCTATATGAAACGTCTACCCATAAAAGATCAACGTCCTACACTGTCTGCTTGGTGTGAGAGGCGCCGTGTATCAGAACACACGAGTCTGAGATTGCTGCGCCGAAATACCGGGCTATGCCGAAACGCCCGGTCTTTCGGCAGATGACCTTGCCGTACGGCAGGGGTATCTGCCGAAACGACCGGTGTTTCGGCAATTATTCGTGCCGAAAATGCGGGCTACGTCATTACCCTGCCGAACGGCAGGGTTACCTGCCGAAGCAATGGGTTATCCCAGTAGTTCGGCACAGAGAGATCCTTTTTACAGCGTGCGGTTGTTGGATGTAATAAGTTCTTTTGTCAATTGGCTGTACGGACACATAATGACACGAAATAAGTGTTCAGTGGACTCAGCTCGTACGACAGGCTAAGATTAGCTTTAAACTAATACTTTTAGGGCCCGTTCATTATTTACAAGGAAGGGGACAGGAGAAATTGAAAGATGTGTTTGGAAAATTGCATAACCATCATTAATTGTAAAGTTACATAGGCCCTATTGCATAGAACTCCTACACCCATCCCACACACACGTACACAATTAGGTACATCATATGATTTACTGCTGATATGCAGATTGCTTGGTTTACTGAATAATAAATTTAACATGACCCCCCTCCATCAGAAAAAAAATCACATAACCCCCTATTTGTCAAGTAGAAAATCACATAGGTCTAATCCCAATGTTTGTAGCTGTTTGTACTCAGCGGACCCTAATAACCAAACCCTAACCTAATTCCTAACCCTAATCTTAACCCTAGGTCCTATATGCCCTATAACCCCAACCATTAACCTAACCCGTGTTGCAACCGGCCTAATAACCCTCCTAATCAATAAAAGGGACCTTTCCAATGGGATCCATACGTATATCAATGCATATAACGTATACATTGTTTCCGAATTCGGCTACCTTGGTAAAAGAACGCGGGAATTCTTCTTCATGGGGTCTATGTGGGTGCTTTAGGCGTTACAAGATCATATCTACGTCTACTATTACATACATGATTGTTCCTAAATGCCAAAAGCCTGATTTTTAATGAGTTTCATTGTAGAATTATCCATAAAATCACGAAAAATGCGTAAACATGTGCTCAACAGCACGTTATTTTCCACTTCCCTTCTCCTCTGCCGAATGCCCGTGTTCTTCGGCAGTTCTGAGAGGAGGGAACTTAGGCACCCGAGTATTTCGGCACCCGGGTGTTTCGGCACAACAAGATCGAAAAATAATAACACGAGTCTGAGATCGAATTTCCCGGAGACTGGAAGGTTACGAGCTGTCTTTTCAGTTCTGTCGACTGGCACAAATTTGCTATTGTATTAGGACTCATCATTTGACGTCAAGGGGGGGGGTGGAAGGTTTCTAAAAAAAAACTTCACCAACCATATGACAAAAAAAAACGTTCCCCGCTTTCCATTAAAAAAAAAACTTTACCCGCACCTTATAAAAGGGGTTTTTAAAAGAGGTATTACAGAGCTTGACTCTAAGTGTTGGGCTTCTCCTGGTTTGCGAAATTACGACATATTTGTATTACATTGAACGTTGCTTGCGACCAATCTTGTACTACCTTTACGCATTGCATGAAACAGCCCGTGCACCAACGATGACGTGCTTCATTCACAATTAGGCTTACACCAGTTAAGTTACTCAAAGTACCTAAAGTAGGCCTATATACCATTTTTATAATTAACTTGCAATTTTAAATGGGTCTATCAAAAACTAGTAATAATATTAAGTGAAATTTAAATATGCCTTCACTGCAAATTTCACAGAAACGCGTCAATTTAACAGATTTTGAACACCTGCAGAAAAACATTTAGGGTATTCTGTATGTTTTCTGCACTTACAGACCACATCCAGAAAACTTAGACATGGTGATGCAGGTGTTCAAAATCTGTTAAATGAACATCTTCTGCAAGTGTTCTACAAGTGTTCTCCGATAATACATGTTGAACACATACAGAACACGTCCCGACGCGTCATGGTTCTATTAAAATTTGCAAGTTGCAAACTAAATACTCCAAACATTTCGCCGGCACCAACACCCGCATCGCTTATGCGGCACATAGCTGCATTGGCATTGCGGCGGCCATCAGTCAGGAAAACAATTGATTTTGCCTTTGCAAAACAGTTGGTCATGCATATAAGGAAGTAATATTGTTACCACCAAATTTGCCATTAGAAAGGTTTTGGAAGGTGAAACATTGAAGGGTTACGCACTTGCCGCACTCAAACCCTGGCAGATGATATACGTATTCATTAACACTTTGCATAACAAAATGTTAACCATCAACTATATGTTACTTTTTGTTTCTATCAAATTTGCAGGGAAAATGGGTTTGGGAAGCGAACATCGCAAGGGTTCCGCTCGTCAAGGAGGACACACCTCCCGCACCAACCCCAGACAGCTTGATATAGACCCGGACTCTGCATGGGCACTTCTGCTTAATTCAAACCAAAACTTAAACCAACATGACTGTTTTACTTTTAAAAAATGCTGATCATACCTATAAGCATTATTTCATTTTGTTTATAATCAAATTTGCATGGGGAAAATGTTGTTTTGGACCAAGCTTGATATACTGAACTCTCGAAAGAAACACTTTGCTTAATTCAAACAAAACTTAATATCAACTATATATTTACCTTTTTTTAAAATGCCGGATCATACCTATATAAAGCATAAAAAAGCATATAATACATGTAGAGTAACCAATTTTATCAGTTGTATTATCGAAATTTGCATTGGAAAATGTGTTTTGGAAAGCGAATATGCTAGGGTTCAAGCTTGACGGGAAGGGGGTATCCCCTCACCCACCCCCGGAAAGCTTGATATACAAACTCTTGCATGAACACTTTGTAGTTTATTCAAACAAAACTACCCATCAACTATAGGTTTACTTCTTAAAAAATGCTAATTATATCTAAATTAAGTGAAACATTACAAATTCAAGTTGTTATATCAAATGCATGGGGAAAATGGTTTTGGAAAGTAGTTAAATATGCAAGGGGTTCGCGCTTCGCGAGGGAGGGGGAAACCCCTCCCGCCCCACACCGACCAGTTTGATATATAACTATGCATGGAACACTTTATGCTATTCAAATAAGACTCCATCAAAACTATATATTTTACTTTTTAAAAATGTGATCATACTTATCAGCAATATTTCAAAATTGTGTCCCATCAAAATTGCATGGGAAAAGTTTTTGGGAAAGTGACATTTGCAAGGGTCAGCGCTTTGCTCGGGCGCGGAAGGTGGAGACCCCCTCCCGCACCCACCCCAGACAGCTGATATACGAACTTCCATGAACACTTATGAATTCAAACAAAAACTTACCATCAACAATATTGTACTTTTTAAAAAATGCTAATCATACCTAAATTTAAGGTGGAACCACTTATTAAATTTCAATTGGTTTCGTCAAAATGCAATGGGGAAAATGTGTTTTGGAAAGCAAATATTGAAGGGTTCGCGCTTCGCGCGGGAGGGGGATTACCCACTCCGCACCCACCCCCGGACAACTTCATATACGAACTCTCCATGAACACTTTATGCTTAATTAATTCAAACCAAACTTAACCCCATCAACTATATTTTACTAATTAAAATTATACCTATAGCATTATAAAAGTGAACCCATCAGGAAAATTTCAAAGTGTTTTTTATATCAAATTGGCAGGGAAAAATATGTTTAGGGAAAGTAAAGATTGCAAAAGGTTTGCGCACCCCCCCCCGTCCCTGCAGCACACCCTGGCGCTATCGGCCTACTTGCAAGGGTCCCATGACTATACCTAAAACCCCGGCCCCAATATGCAGGGGCTACATAAAAAAAAAAACATGACCAAATGAGGCAACCCGCCCACCAAAACAAATACGTCCTTCAAGTAGCCAAAAAAAACAAAAACTGCCTCCAAAAGCCAACGAAAAAAAAAAAAAACTTGCCCTCACCCAAACTTCCAAACCCCCTTGAAAGTTCTATGGTTTGCTTCCCTTACGACAGCCGATTAGAGCGTCTCGATCACTTTTTTAGGACGCTTGGTTCCTGCTACATAAATTCTTATCTTACACTTTACTGCCTTTCTCGTCGTTCATATAAAACTTCACCGTGCCTCGGCGTTGAAATGTTTACTCCATACTGGTAAAGGGGATGGCCCGATTTGCGGATAGAAAGTTTTTCATCTTTGATAGGAAGGCCTTCACTCCAAAACCCTATCTGTAAAGTTTCCGCGCCGATTTTCAATCCATTGGATGCGAGAGAGCAAAACGTGATTTTATAAGCCCCCATAGAGTACTGTGTAAAATTAATATGGTCGACCAAATGTCGCAATTTTGCTAATAAACTTCCAAACCAATAATCCTTTGGCTCTAAGATTTCACAGGATAAATGAGAAAAATAGTAGCTTTCTAATGATACCAAATGTTGCCCACTTCCGGTAAATCTGGGGATTCTGGGGAACGCGGGGCTATTAGCGAGATCGGCGCCATGGACCTTTAATTGTGATATAAAATTATATACTCGGAAGTCCTGATCAATTGTCCTGAAACAGTGAACTCTTTCCAGCGCACTTAGATATAAGTGATATGAACATTTCCCCTCAACTACAGTGGGAAAAGCTTGATTGCCATGATAAAAATGAAGAGCTTCCGCGCGTTGCGCGGCCCCCCTCCCGCACCCCCGCCCCTACGCGGCGCCGTGGCTGCTACGCAGCCATTACATCCCAGCAAAATTCATCTTGGCACCCCCCCTCCAGTGAGGTCTGGATCCGCCCCTGCAGAGGGTCCCCATAAGTGAGATGGGATTTAGGAACCCGGGTCCTCATGAGTGAGATAGGATTAAGGCTTAAAATGCTAATACAAAATTGTAGAATGAGATTAAGGACATTTGGTGAGTTTACCCTAGAGGGTCCCCATAAGAAAAAAAAAAAAAAAAAAAAGAAAAATAGTAGCTTTCTAATGATACCAAAATGTTGACCACTTCCGGTAAAATCTGGGGCTTCTGGGAACGAGGCTATTAGCGATCGGGCCATGGACCTTTAATTGTGATATAAACTTATATACTCGAAGTCCTGATCAATTGTCCTGAAACAGTGAACTCTTTCCAGCGCACTTAGATATAAGTGATATGAACATTTCCCCTCAACTACAGTGGGAAAAGCTTGATTGCCATGATAAAAATGAAGAGCTTCCGCGCGTTGCGCGGCCCCCTTCCCGCACCCCCCCGCGCCCCTACGCGGCGCCGTGGCTGCTACGCAGCCATTACATCCCAGCAAAATTCATCTTGGCACCCCCCCCCCTCCAGTGAGGTCTGGATCCGCCCCTGGCCTAATGTACAACTTAATCCAGCATGTCCAACAAAACAAGTTAATGACTTCTCTCAAATTATAGAAACAAGGACTGGGTCAACACATTTTAAAAGCACTCAATAAAAATATTTGCTGCATCTATTAAAAACTTGAGTGTAATTGGGTTGCCCTTAATTTCATAGAGTAGTTACTCTATATGAGTAATATTTAAGTTATCCATTATCATGTATTTGATTTGTGATATCACTGAAAACCAAAACTGGTCAGTCTGCACTAACATAAAATTAGGCCATGAAAGTGGTGCTCATTTTGACTAACTTGCGCACAATTGACATGATTGAGTTCGAGCAACTTGATAAGTGGACTAATTTTGCTGAATAACGTCCAGTTTATTACTATAAATGCAACCAAATATTCTAATTTGCGGTAACTTTAAAACATAGGAATCCATTTTAAAATTGCTTAAGTAGATTAACACAATTTTATAAATTGCATAATGTATCGTCCAATACGCAAAGGACGAGCAAATTAACCTATACATTGTAAAGATAGTATTTAGGAATTCAACATTTTGTAATCAAATTTGTAAGCACCATTATCTAAATGTAAAGCTGAACATGTAAAACTTAATGTTTCTAACTTTTGATGGCTGAAGTTATTCAACGACCAAAGTTTAGGAATTAGGGCCTAAACACCGGTGTTTAAGATTTAAGTGAGTTTAAAGGGGGATGGCCCGATTTAAGGATATGAAGTTTTCATCTTGATAGATTGGCCATCACTCCAAAACCCCATCTGTAAAGTTTCGCACCGATATTTCAATCCGTTTTGATGCGGGAGCTAAAAACGTGATTTTGTTAGCCCCATAGAGTACTGTGTAAAATTAATATTGATCGACCAAAATGAAGCACATTTTCGCTCATAACTTCCAAACCAAACATCCTTTGGCTCTAAGATTTCACAGGGTAAATGAGAAAAATAGTAGCTTTCTTCTGATACCAAAATGTTGACCACTTCCGGTAAAATCTGGGGCTTCTGGGGACGAGGCTATTAGCGATCGGGCCATGGACCTTTAAAGTGACTATACAAGAAAACGTCTTATTCAAAAACACAGTTTGCATATAAGCGTTGAACAAAGATTACCAGCATGCATACTTCGCATACTTTGAGATATCTTGGAACCAATTGTTGATAAACTACGTTGTGTCATTCGCAAAAGTCAAAAGTATTTTACTTAAAGCGGCACTGGCACATTTTCACAAAATATGAAATTTCTTCAATTTGTTCTCAAATGATAGTCTAGGCCATTGGAAGAACAGAGATATATTTTACACATAAAAATAACATACCCCAAAACAGATAGGGACATTGATATGAGGATAAAGATATCCAGTGGTAATTTGTAGGATAACTTTTAAGTTTTCCATAACTTTAATCGACAAATGTGTATATTACATGAATATTTTCACTCGTACTCACTGATATTAAAACCGCACAAAGGTTATAGACCGGTCAAACAGTGTGCATAGCGTGAGAAACATGCATACGGCGTGCGTGTTCTTGTGTTAAACGCCATTTTCGTCGTCTGCTGAATTTCGCGTCGCCGGCGACGCTAAATTACAAAATCGTTCCGTTTACCCATAAGGAAGCTAATTTGGTTTTATAATCATATCGGGTGAAGGCTTTTGTATATAAAAGCTTTACAACTATGCAAAAATATCGATTTTGAAAAATCTTGAGGGCGCACTATTTTTCAAATGTGCCAGTGTCTCTTTAAACTGTTGCTAGATTTATGTTACGAGAGAGCCAAATTAAGTCCCCTGTAGATATAATACATAAAACAAAAACTAGTCCATATAGAACACTCTGAAAAGAGACCATTGCGACCGCTGTTTCAGAAAACTACCAACCCAGCTAGAAAACTTGGGAAATCAGCGATGCATGCCGTGTAGCAAGAACAAGTAAATCTTGTATACCAATGTTATGGTCGATCAGATCAAAAGCTTTACTAAAACCAGTATAAACTATATGTTTTTGGTGTAAGTGTCCTGTCAGCGCGTACACACAGATAATATCGAATCGCCTTTCTTTATGCGAAATTGATTTGGGTGAAGTTTTTTTCAGTCAAAATGGTATCAATTGCATTGCAAGGGAGAGCTTTTGGACAGAGGCAAACGTGGTTTTCGAGACTACAAAACTACTAAGCGACTTCACGAGAAGCGACTTTCAGAGTCTCAAGTTTCGATACAAAGCATTAAAGTAATGGCTACTGATTCTAACCAATCGATGATTCATTGTACATGTTGTTTCTTGTTTCTGGTGAGCCCTCGACGGTACTTTCATTAGTCGTGACACGATGTATGATCCTCTTGACTGCACTGCACGCAACATAAGGGAATTATAGGCAGTTTTAACTTTGTTTTTTATGGAGACGAGAAGTTTTTCGAGGACGTAATAATTGGAAATGGCAATTAGAATTTTTGCGACATTAGAACACCATTGACCAAAAGATGATTATTCGAAGGAAATATTCACCACAAATATATGGGTATAGTGATTGCTCTACCTTCTCCTTCACCTCCTCCTCTATCCCCTCCTCCTCTACGTCTTTTCCCTCCCCCTAACAACGAGGAATAAAACTTCCAGAGGGAGGTGTTGGTAAGAACACTTGTCCCCCAAATGTCACTACATACAGGAAATTGAGAAAAGGGAATGAAAGGGAGCTCAGATGCACAGTGCACGTGATGTTAAAAGTCGCATAAATTATTGTTTAGCGTAGTAGCGATGCATCGATGACCATCTTAGAGAAATGAAGTCGTCATGATACCAATTATTTTATTAATTAACTAAAATATCCCTCCTAAAACAATGTCATTTGTTGATTTTTATTTTTATTTTAGTTTATTATTTTTTTTGTAAATTGGATGAAATTTTCCCCTTTTCTTGTTCTAGCACCAACATGTTCTAGCACCTAAGCCCTACCAAACCATGTTTTCACTTTGAAGCAACTGTTTTTTCGCATTTTATATCATTAGTCCTAGCGCACAATAAATTCGATTCGCATTTACAAACATATATTCCATTCATAAGTATGCGGAACTATATAGAAAAGACAATCCAGATTTTTAACCGGAGAAAACCATTAGCTGATAAATAAATGTTCATATTCTGTAAGTTTATATAGGAACTATAGTAAGTTGCACTTCCAGCTGCGGAAGGGTTTGTACTGTGCTCTCGAAACACGCCATGGGGCGAAAATTTTTTAAGTTCTCCCTAAGATATCTGTTTCCCAGCACACAGCAAGAATTAACGGAGGTGGTTTGGTGACTATAGAGCTGAAGTTTTGAATCCAAACATTCAATATATACCAGGATATGTATAAACACAAAAGCAAATAAAACAAAAGGTTGCCAAGGAATATGATCAAAATGAAATACACGATTACGATTACACGCAACGTAAACTTTAGATTCTACAATCGCAGCGAATGCAATGTATAAGTGGTGTCCTTTCCTGCAATTAAACCATGCTATACCGTCAGTCTATTAAAAAAAACTGTAGATTATTTTTACGAATGGGAAACTTTTCTGTACGGAATATAAAGCAAAAATGTACATTCGTAAGAAAGTGTCCATTCGTAAAATATAATCTACAGGTTTTACTGAATAGAATAATCTCATAACAATGGCCAATCTGTATTACATGTGTACAAAAAAAAACAAAAACAAATTAAACCTAAATCAAGTAATATCGTTTAGAAACATTAATCGTGGAAATTAAAAATATTTGTACTCTTCCCGATTCTATAAATAAAACAAATTATTATGCTCATTTTATGCAAATTTTTTGTTCTTTTACTGTATATTTGTAATTGAAGCTCCTTTTCCTGTACGTAATTTTATTACCATGCATGATAGACAAAATTGACTCATTATATAGCAAATACACGATTTATACAGGTGCAGATTTATAATTTTTGGTGTCACACTCTTCTCACAATGCCCAAAAAAAATACCACCTGCTCAATTCTAACATTTATCGGTACCTGTCCACAGTTTATACTAAGTATTTTTAATTGCCAACGTTAAAATCGAGGCAAGCTTGCAATGGCTCACAGTAGACCTATAAAAGTTACCTACTGTAGGAAGATTAAAACAAGCATAAATCTGTTGTCCGTGTTTCATTGTTTTCGGACGTTCGCACACTTTCCTTTTGATTTTTGTATCAATGAACTAAACTAATAAATTAAAATGTTTGAAAGATAGAGTTCTTATGCTGCCAGCGCAGTTCTGATTCCAGGCATCTCACCTAATGACCATTCACAGACACAATCAGTCTTTTTTCCATATTCAAATAGGCTACCCATTTGTCTTAATGCATTAGGTCATATCAATTAACACCTTATTTTAATATTGTTGTGGAACAAGTACACTGATTTATTTTAAAGCGGGGTCTTGAAAATTGTCATTTACGGCTTTTCTAGACTTGAAAGCCGGGGATTTTCCGACTTTATTAGGAAAGAAACAATGCATAAAAAATCATTTTCTGACCAATACGGCGCGCGTTCTATTAGCCACTCTTAACAGGGTCTTACTACAACATTTCAAATTCAATTTTTCTTTTTTTAATTTGAGTATTAAATATCCTAAACATGTACAAGACAGTGAGTTTCTACCAACTGTGGGGCAGTTTATCTCCAAGGACGCCCACTTCCACCCCACAATTTTAGTTCCTCTTCAAACGGTTATATTTCCGCTGGCGGCGGCCGCAAGAAATCTGCTCGGTGAATTTGTCATACGGTTAACCAAAAGGTTCTTCAGGTAACCAAAATTCTGGATCATTAACAATTTCATCTCTCTTTGGTGGAGAGCGAGATAAAGCTGTTTATAGAAATCACTATAGGTTGTTTTCAGCGGGATATGGGTCGCCATTGTCTCTTCGGCTTCCAAAATAAAACGCGGTTGAGAGAGAAACAAAGCTCATCAAAGCTCAGGTACAGGTATACTAATAACAGGGGGTGGTAATGTGTGTAGGTGTTGTAACCTTGCTGATTTGCTACCCGTGGTCACTGGAATCCATATCATATCAAATAAGGAATCTATAGGTATAGCAATGACAGCTGTATTTTATACAAAGGTGAAAGAGCATTACGAATTAAGGTATACAAATGACGAGTGTTTAAGAAATTTTGTTGGAAAGAAAGAAAGAGCATGAAATGTTACAGGTTACAAAAAACAGCTGTCTAAGGAGTTTTGTGTACAAAAGAAAGCGTACGAATATCTACAGGTATTAAACAACACGGGGCTGTATTCATCAATAAACGTATATGCATGCGATACGAAACTACAGATACAAATCGATTGAGTGTACAAGTGTTATTAAAATGCAATGGTTAGTCGGAGAATATCATCGTCGTACATTCAATCCAAATGCTCGTTGACCCTCGAATTTCGGATTTACGAATATACAGAAACTCGAATATTCTCCTTAACCTAACATACTTGCTTGATAATAATAACAAGAAAAAAGAATTTAAATCAGACAGAAATTAAAACTATGTGTATTGATTTCTAAAGGATTTCCGTTAGGCATCAAAGAAGACTGAATTCTAATAAAACATGCAAATACTGTTTGTATTCCTACTTGAGCGCTAGGGGTTTGTGTTTGATCATTTAGTTTTTGTTTTGTTTTTATTGTTTTACTCTCAAATTGATCGCACGGGCTATCATATCAAACGTTGAAATGGATTTCATATTTAGGTGAAATAAAATAAGGGGAGTTTTACTCTGAACGGTTTGTTTGCAAGGCCAAATAATCGGGGATGTTTAGGTTACTCTGTTATTTTGCAATATACGTTTCAGGTATTGATTTAACTAGTAACCCTTAAAAATTAAATAGTATTGCCTAAAACTGCTTGATTCCAATGTTTTAGAGGGAATCAGAATTTTCATTCATGAAAGTAAAACCTTATGTGTTGGATGACAGTACCAGGCTACTGTGTAAAATAAAAATTCCGAATTCGGACTTGTATTTAGGAAATGTGATTTCATTATGAAGGACATGATTGAGCTTAGCTTGTTTTTTGTAAATATATTATATCATATACAAAAAATAATGACAAAAAAAAAAAAAATTTAAAAATTTCATAATTACTTCATATTTTCATGTTACATTATATTAACGTATCTAACGACAAATATTGCATTATTACATATTAAGGAATATCACGTGTCATATGAAAACATGTTGCAAAATACTATAATTTTATATAATGTGTATTGTTATGGAATATAACATATTTCCATTTTACGAGGTTTCATATAATATCGTTATATCATCGTATCTTGGCATACATTGCCCTATAAACATTTAAATATCCACTGATCACACCGATATTGAAACTGTCATATGTCACGTCATATCATATCACATAATATTGTATCATATCCATATCACACCAATATAATATAATGACTAAATTATTCACAAATACCAGTGATTACATTTCAGTGCATTTACACGTAACACTCATAGGCAAATGTTGTTTCAATCCATGACTGATTTTTTAAAACATGTCAATTTGCGTATTTTATATCGGAGAATCGGTAGTCACGTTTCTTATCCGTAGTTCTTTCCTGAAGAGAAAAAGTAAATTTGGATGGTTGCCATATTTGTACTTACTGATACATAGTTTTATCAATTGTTATTATTTTTATGAAGTTCTTTAGATCTTCCTTTGTGACCAAACAACACGTCAGTGATTGACAATTTAAAATCTGTACGGCATTTAAGGGAAATGATTGTGTTTGCCTCAAGCCAAATTTTGTAAATACTTGTACAGTGGAAAAAGAAATGTTCCAAAAAGTCTATTGCATTGCATGTTTCACACTTGTTGCTTTTCCCATTTTTTTGTAAGAGAATTTTAGTTGGATTATATTATTTAGTATTTTCCAATTCAAAGTAAATAAGTAATTAACCTTGCCTCTTTGGGTAAGAGCAACCCATTTATCCAAATACAGTCCCAATCAAAAGTATAGTTCGGAAATATCCGTTCCCATCGGCGTTCACATATTGGTCTAACTGACATGCGTGAAATTAATATGTCATGTATTAGTTTTAATGTACAACTCTTCAAAGGACGAAAATGAGAACCTGAAAAAAGGCCAATTGGCGATGGATTAACGTGCTCAATTTTTCGTCTTTTTTCCAGTCTTTGGGCATGACAGACTGCATTACTACTACTAGATAGTCCATAAAAACACCACCACTTTTTAAAGTTTAGCTTGAACGTCATTTAAGGAAAGGATATGTCCATGGTTGTCATAGAGATCTGCTATACCGTTTTAAATCCAGCCTCTATCCAGTTTTTAAAATGTTTTTCCTGAACTTACAATACATTTATTATTCCAGATTATTTCTTGATTTGGGTCTTTAATTTCATTAACACTAACAGGTAAACTTTGTTTTATTTTCAACCACAGACATATGAGGTTACGATAGAAGGATGACATTTTGTTTACTTGTACGCAGTTTACACTTAGGTCTCTGTAATTACAGTTGCACTTCAAAATGTCAAAGCCTAAATCATTCTTTTTAAATTCAAAAAAGGGGTATATTTTTCGACATGTCAACATTTTTACATGTTCTTTTAATCCAAGAAATTTTCGATGAGTCCAGAAAACACGATTAGGAAATTGAGGGCAGCATCCTTGGAAAATCCCCGAGTCAGTCTTTAAGCGAATTGTTTCAATTCAAAAACAATTGTTTAAGCAATGTGCACGAAAAATCCCAGTTATTAAAAGTCTAAACAGTTTTAAATGCACTCTGCTGATTCTGTATTCATTACACAAAAATGCAATACTGTTTATCATTTGCATTAAACCTATGCCCGGATCAATTATATTTACAGTGTATCCCAAGAAAAAGAAGCTGTGTCTAAGTTCCCAAGCCTATACCGACTTCTTAATTGGCAATCTCGGCGCAACATGTGTACTGATAATCTGTATTTCCTGATAAAATGATTGGCTAGATTACAAGTTGATGAAAGGAAACTTATTGTTCTCTGAGTATGTTTTAGAAAATATGTTGACGAATGAGTGAGGATATAAAAGTATCTTGTATACATACAGGGCGTGGTCAGATATGAGAATTATGCTACCGGTAATGCTGAAACTGAACTATTCAACTTAGCAAGTTAGCAGTCACTCTACAATTTATACACAATTATGTTAATGTTTTTAAACTGAATTGGGAAGCTTAAAACAAAACACAACGTAAATGACTTAACAACTACACTGTAATAAGTGTTACGAGAATAAATACCTTTCTAAACACATGTTTGCAACAGATTTCTGTAGGAGTTCATGTTTAAAATCTAAACACATTTAGATATTTGATAGATGCATGGTGTTAATGTATTAAACATATGTGTTTATAGAGATTTTATGTTTAGTTTAGAGGATTTATGTTATGTTTGGAGATTGGACATGTCTAATGCCTAAAACTGTACCTTGAAACATATCTTTGTAGTGTAATCCTAAGAAGAGACATTCAACATCTTTTTTTAAATATAAGAACAAACTGATGGACCGACAAGCATTTCGATTTTTGAAGTGGGCTAACTAAATTAAACACCGTTATTCTCCAATTAAATTACCTATAGATGTCCGTGACAACTTTTCCGATAGTATTCACGGTCCAACAGTATTTCGGGTATTAAAATCATATCAACAGCATTTGTCATTGCGCTGGACGCATAACCCCCGCAGCCGCGCGCAAGTGGCTGTAAGCCTGCTGAAACTAACACGGGGATCCGTCTGCTCATTCAGTCCACGGTAAGGGTATTTAGCCGGCTGACTATGTTTTCAGTTTTTTTTTTTTTTTTTTTTTTTGATATAAAAGTATCTTGTATACATACAGGGCGTGGTCAGATATGAGAATTATGCTACCGGTAATGCTGAAACTGAACTATTCAACTTAGCAAGTTAGCAGTCACTCTACAATTTATACACAATTATATTAATGTTTTTAAACTGAATTGGGAAGCTTAAAACAAAACACAACGTAAATGACTTAACAACTACACTGTAATAAGTGTTACGAGAATAAATACCTTTCTAAACACATGTTTGCAACAGATTTCTGTAGGATTTCATTTTTAAAATCTAAACACATTTAGATATTTGATAGGTGCATGGTGTTAATGTATTAAACATATGTGTTTATAGAGATTTTATGTTTAGTTTAGAGGATTTATGTTATGTTTGGAGATTGGACATGTCTAATGCCTAAAACTGTACCTTGCAACATATCTTTGTAGTGTAATCCTAAGAGACATTCAACATCTTTTTTTAATATAAGAACAAACTGATGGACCGAAGCTAAACAAGCATTTCGATTTTTGAAGTGGGCTAACTAAATTAAACACCGTTATTCTCCAATTCAATTACCTATAGATGTCCGTGACAACTTTTCCGATAGTATTCACGGTCCAACAGTATTTCGGGTATTAAAATCATATCAACAGCATTTGTCATTGCGCTGGTTTATATCAGTCGCAGTCGTTGAACTGCGCATAAGGAATCGCGACTAGTATAATGGACATTATCAACCATGGTGGATTGATTACGGAATATTTCCGATAGCTTCTGGGTCTTATCGTTATCTTAGTCTCTCTACCTGTCGTTTAATCACCCTTGTGTAATAACCTTTCCGGGACTGTTAATTTTCTATACATCATTCCGGAAAAAAACTGCGTGTTGCAGTTGTAGTTGCTCGTCATATGCCATCTACCATAGGAGTCAAGCTAATTGATATGTAAGCGGTATAATAAACGCCTTGAAAACTTAGAGGCCTACGAGCCTATCACAATAAATGATTAATCAGGGACGGCTAATCCAGTGACCAACAATCGATGGGGCCAAGATCAAATTTACTATCTAATTTTAGCCACACGGGAACTCCGGGTTGACACGATTTAAATCAGTTGATTTATATCACTGATCGTAATCGCGATTTAAATCAAATTATTTTTTTAAATCACTGATTTAAATTAAGTTTTTCCATTTTCAATAGTTTTTAGGAAAAAATGAATTTTAAAATTCTGTTTGCATTTTCAATGCAAAATTGGCACCAAGGGACCTCAACCAACTGTTGATACTTCAAAAGTGTGTTACACAATGAAGCTGCAATACCAATCACACATGCTTCTGGAGATGGATACTTGCTTAACTATGGGATGGTTCTCTTTCTTTCTGTCCGTTCTTTTTTTTTTCAAATACCAACTACTAATACTATGATTTGAATTGGAAGGCTCTGTTGATAATTGTATACTACAAATTTGATTTAAATAAATTGTTACTTTAAATGTTATGATTTAAATCAAACCATTTTGATTCACAAAACACATAACAGTCAAATTTCAAACCTTCAATAAATTCTTAAAAACCTACATCAAATTTTTGAAACCCATATACACCCTTCACAACTACAAATGGGCTCCTGTAGAAGGTACATTGGTACATCGATTGTGTTGACTGGGCAGCAGGATGGCTAAAATATGCCCTAAAGAATGAGAGGTTATATCATCCTTTGTCATGTACTGAGCCATTCAGAAATACTGCAAGTAAAGTGGGGGTACCTCGGGGATTCATGTGAAAATTATTTGGAAAATAAGTGTCCTAACCGTGTGGAATTAAATGGATTAAATCAAATAACCATGTTTAATACCATATTGTTTTCCTTTTTGATTTGCTTGGTGTACTAATACAATTTTAAAATGGCTTCTTTTCCCAACAGTAGACTTGTATTTAAGTCGAAACTCCTAAGACAACACGATACTAAGACCTTACAGAAAGTGAAAGTGGTGTTTCCATATTTGATTTTAGCTAGATTTCAGTTTTAGAAATGGTCATGATTTCGTATGAAAGGTCAACCTCGTAATATCATGTAGTTTCGAGTAATCTATCGGGATATCTATCTATAATTGCGAAAGAACTTTTTTCAATAAATATTAGATATTATTGATTGACAAACACTAAGCAAACATGGGTTCTTATATAAGTAAAGAAGGGGTTTATATTTTGAAGTCAAGTGGCAAAATGAAATCGCTCAAAAGCAATAACATTGTCGTTATGAATTTTGACAGTGACACTCATTTGTCACAATAACACATATTGACAATTTAAATAACAAAGAGATAGAGCCAAAAGTAACTGGATTTTTATGCGCTGTAGTGCAGCAAAGAAAAACATTCAAATATTGAAATGAACCAACACCAAAATCACTTCCATGCATTTCAAAACAATTCGGGTGTTTCCAATGCATACAATTTCCGACTAAATTTTATTGTGCAGTATTAACCCCATAACTGCTACAATCCACATACAGGCCACGTGCAGCCCAAACATTAATCCATGCACATTGTATCTTTTGGATAGATTCCATCCCATTAGACTTTCAGTCAAATGCCGAAAGTGATATCTCGTGTCACACCGGAGTCAACAAACTTTTAACCAACTATTAAAACATTTTTAAAAATCAGCAAAACGTTTTAAAGATGTTTTAATGGAATCTGTTTCCGAGAAAATGTTTTTCCAAGCCTTTCTGAGATTCGATATTTTACATATTGAATAAAATTTAAACATTGGCTTGGCTATATAGTATTTTCGAAAGGAATATAGTTTTTAGACCTGGGTTTAAACCAGAGTTAGTCCTCCATGAACGGACTTTTTCCTTATTACTAGCCTGAACGTGTGATGTAATATGTGAGAAAATGTATCACCTATTACGTAACTTTCTGAGTACATTGAAAGGAAAAAAGAAATTTACGAAGGACTATTCCTGGTTTAAATCAGGATGTAAAGTTAGACTCCTTCCGAGGTTATACCGGACAAAGTTTTTTTCTTCTTTATTTTGTGTTTGGCTAGAAAGTTTCTTTATTTAAGTAGCTACAAGATAAGTGATTTACAAGATAAAACAAAACTATCAATGAGTAGTATAATGAAAATAATGGACAATTTTTATACATAGTGTTGGGGGTTAAAACCAATATCAGTTATTTTCTGCTCATTTTGTCATACCTGTCTGCTCATAATTGATAAATGAAATAAAAATGAAGAAATTGCAATCAAATTAGGTCAAATAACCCGTAAATTGCAACCTATATGACAGCGTTGTCTGCTCGCAATTGTATGGTTAGATAGTTAGGCATGCATTGTTTCTGAATTCGGTTACCAGTTGCTAAATAGCATAAATGACATATTTTGGCCCCATAATTAAAAGAAGACCACAGAGTCCCTAAAAAGACCAAAAATTGCAAGCGTATAGGGAGATTCCCAAAAGAGGGTTTTGTACGCTTTTTGTTGAAAAAGGTAAATATTTTGGTAAAAAAGGTCCACCTTTGGCAAATTTGCCCCTTCCTTAAAAAGTCCTTGTTTTGGGAATTTAAAAAAAAAACAAATCACAACCCCTCCCCCAAGAAAATCAAGAGAAATCACTAACAGTGTCGATAATACACACAGTTATTTGCCTTTAATTTGGACTATATAAGATATCGGACGAAATACTGGCATGAAATTAGTACAAGACACCACCATGTCAAATTTAACATAGCGTTATCAAGAATTGTGTATATTTGGGCATGCCAAATTGGTTTAAAATCTGTATTTATAAGGATCGTTTAGTTGCTTTGAAAAGTTTAATAAGAGAGCATTTCAATATTTGAAAAATAATATTCTTTAAAAATTCAATCATTCATTCAAACTCGTTTATAGTAATTCCGGGATGGATGTGGTAAAGTGACCGTCGTTCACTAATTATAATTAATTTTGGCTCAATTTGTGAACTATCAACAGGAAGGTCCGAGTCTGTAACTAGCGTGGCTTGTGTAATCTATATCATAAAGATAATTTTATTCTTCTAACCATAGTGAATTATCTCGGTCCCAAATACTGTCTATTTTCAACAAATTCGGAACCATTGTTGGTTGAAGATAATCATGACGCATTGTTTGACGGAATTTACATTTCTTTGCAAATTAAGTTAAGGAGACGGCAAAAAATGCCGTGTAAAGGTAATGGATGTTATATTCTGCATAATGCATACCAGAATATAAACAGCCACATAAACGAATAGTTTGTATACTGAGGAGAAAGACCGAAGCATTTTTATGTTAGTTATATTGCTTCGTGCGATATATTCCTTCTTTATGATGATTGTACACAAAGACGTACGTTTGTATATAACATTGTATATATAATTCCAGTTCAGCGAATTTATACTAAAGCCTTTTGATATGAATTTTCCCTATTGAAGATCCTCTTTCAATACATACACAAAGCGTACAACCAAATATATGCCCGATTGTGACTATCTTATATCTATTCACATTATGAAGAACGTTTGTGTATTTTGTAGCATTGACATGCATATCAAGCCTTATACCAAAAAGAACCATTTTAATATTAACTTTTTAAACTTCCTTTTCATATATTCGCCAAATGGAATCAAGTTAGGTCCCTTTTCCCCGAGAGCTGCATGTGTGTTCTGTGAGCGATTTGGGAATTCCCCAAGACCCCCAAGTATTATGAATCTTAACTTTGTTTTCAATTCTTCTTCTTTTTATGTTCATGTGCCAAATCAATTTCTACTGAGAAATAATACGGTATTTTGGAGTATTTTATTATTCTTTTTTTTTTGCAAACCTGTTCGAGATCCATGTCGAAATCAAACACCCAATCATCCGAATCAAGCAATGAATCATTCGCCGAAGCAGAAGAGTGCGATGAATGTGAAGAGTCGCCGGCGCTGCTGCGACTGATCCCGCTCGGCAAATTCGGTATAGGAAGAGATATATCCATTATGATTTCCAGGTATTACAGTTAATATTCCACTGATACTATGTCACGTTAAAGTTGATCAAAGGCCTGTTCAGGCCTATGGACCGAATCCAAACATTACTGTAATATATCCAGATAACAAGTGTAAGTTAAAAATAATAACATTCACAGCAGCAAGTGTCCTAAATCCAGGCTGGCGGATGTTGACCAGCCCGATGACCAGTCAATCAGTTGCCACAAACTTCTTTGACAGCCAACAGACGACAGCCTTGTTAAGCAGAGTATATTATCACATCGTTTACAAGAACACGGTTCATTTTGAGTTCGGTGTCATACAGCAGACATATCGACACGGGTAATTATAGTGAGGATGCGTCAATTGTTCAATTTCACACCTGGTCGGTCGTCCACTGGAAATATACAGTAGAGGGCGTGCGTAAAGATCGCTCTCGTGTCGATAATGCACTCGGAAGGCACCGTCACAAGAAATAGATCCGAATATATTCGGCGACGAAAATCACTTAACAAAGTGCGTTTAAAGGAGCTATCAGGATTATTCCGTAAATCACTAAATCATGTGCAAGTGAAACTTGCGGTTCGTCCCGTGATTGTCCGACATCCAAAAAGGTCATGGTAATGTAACAGGGAATGTAACAAAACTCGGAGACGCAATTTGACGGCAAGGGTGCGTCACACATCGATGTCGAAATCTCATTAAACAATCTCTCAAGTTCTGCCAGCAGAGTGTTGTTGGCTCATGCACAGTTACACTGGGACTGAGTCCACTAAATTCGATAAATCTTCCTGCCAAACTATGACCTGTCAAAATATCAACATTTGTCGCTGTGTCATAAATTATATCAATCAATGAATAAGGACGACTGATGACGCAATGGTATGAAGACTGCATGAATCTTCTGCGAGGAATGTAACTTTTCAATCTGAATAAACCCCTCTTTTATTCATTAACTAAATGCTAATATTTGAGGCGAGGTAATTATCTAATTCAAGCCGGGGTCCATACCCTGGATTGGAGGGTAAATCTGACAGTTCGGTGGCATTTTGTCAAGTAGTAAGGATAATTGCGTGCTGGCCAGAACCAGAGTTACGACGTCACTGTACGCATGGTTGGCAAGATATCGCTTATACCATGCTACTCTTAGCGCAATATCCGGGTAACTTAGCTTGCATCCGCAAAAAAAGATGCCAGTAAAGGTGTTGCAAAGCGAATAGTGTAGAGTCAATGTTGTCCTTAAAACCTTCTTTGTTGGCAACGCCGTATCTCGCGCATGTAAGCTCAACCCGCACACCTTCGCATAACGTGGCGGTGAAGGTTTGTCATGTATCTGCCCGTTCAACAGGCTATAGACATAATGGTTAAGTGATGTTTTCCGTGATAGTCCCAATCTAATATGTTGCTATTGTTATGAGCCATTACTGACGGAAACAACATGATCAATTTGACATCCTGTCGTATGGATAATTTTAGGTCAATGTCATGGAATCTCATTGTAGGATGGAATCCAAAACCGATGGATTTATAAGATTCACAACGAAACAAGGGGGCGTTATTATCAAAAGTTTTAAGCACCAAACTCTACGTGTCTACAGGTCCGACATTGAATTACAGTACTTGGAACATCAATCGAGTATCATGTTTCAATGCTATTTTTAATACACTTGATGTAATTCCTGCATACATAGGCGTTTACTTTGCACAACATCCGAACCATGCCTGATCTTTATCACGAGTGCGTCGAGGAACGTGTCCCCCTACTTGACTTCTACAAGTCATATGAGTTATGTAGGCATATCATTGGTCGTAGGCATTATTCTAGAAACTTGCATATATGAAGAGGGATGGTCTAAATCCGGAGGTTAAATTAGGTGTCAAAGTAAGAGTTGTTCCTATGTTAAGGTTTTCTATGCCATAACGTAAACTGGGTTTAGTTCAAAAAGTGGTCATTATACTTTTAATTGAATTCTTAAATTATATAACGGACATTTGTCCGGACATATCCGATTGAAAGGACATCCGGTCAGTTGTGGCCCGAGTTTATTCGCCCTTTGACCCGTGTTTTTGCATCCACTCTAAAAGTAAACACACACAACAAATCATAATAAATAATGAGACACGTTCTAAAATTCGACCATGACCTTGTATTATGAGGATGGGCGGGGCAAAGGTAACATGTGATATGTTACGAATTTGTGTATCCGATATCCGTATGGGTAACGCTCAACTAGGCCTATCGTTTTGAGAAATCAAATTGACTCAATCTTGGCCATGCCTTTGGAATTATAGTCGACATAATAATTGGCACCAGTTGTCACACAAACTCGCGGCAGCTTCATTGAATACCACTGCTTACGTATGAATCAGAGTATCGAGTATCTTGTTTTAAACTAAATAATAGGATGCTACTCTTAAACCCACCTTAAAATGATAACAAAATACACACTACATTCCAATGATCTTGAAAACCTCAACCCTAGCTCTTATCCTATACCTGAGTGTTTGCCCTAACCATTACCTTAACCATTTACCTTGCGTCTTAGCTCCATATTCTCAACATTGGTGGAAAAAATCCCAATAAAAACAATTTGACAGACAACTTTCAGTAAAGTTTGTCAACGGCTCGTAAATCATGGCGTTTGCCTCATTTAATTTCAAAAACTATGTAAATCTGCGATAAAGTGCCCCTTCCTTTAGATTATACCTCTATAATAACTTCTACGTGTGTAATAGTGTCAATAATACGTTTTGAATGACATGGAAAGTGTGCGAAGTGATTTAGAAGCCCTGAAGCTGCCCCCAGGTTTCTCTTGGGCAACAGCTCATAAAAGCAGATATAGCAAGACGAAAAGCGGTTTCAAATGAACAACTAGATCAGGGGAAAATGAGACAGCGAGAGAAGGAGGGAGAGAGAAGGAGAGGAAGAAAAATGATAAAGTTTTTAAAATTGTATGTGTATCATCGTGAATATGGGCCAAGTAACAAAGTTTCTAATACGCCCTCGTAGTGACATATTTATATTAAATGTTACTGAAGGGTCACCGCCACAAGCAAATGGCCAGAGGATTAGGTCCTTCTTTAAAGGTCTGAATTTGGGGTCAGAAGATTAAATCTTGAGTAAAAACGCGCCAATTCATCAAGATCATGGCGCCTTTAGACCGGGCCTTTAGATGGTAAGATATAGTGTTAATGGAAGAGTCTACAATTTTTACCACTCAAGTGAAATACGTTCTTTCTACAGCAGAGTTTCTGTGACAAGTTTGAGCTCAGTAGCAAAAGTATCTATTGCTGAACGCAAAGCAGAACGAAGATGCAAAATTACATGCGAGGTACTCAGGTCCCAGTCCATACAAACATTTGAAGATGTAAAACATAATTTTGCAATATATGAGCGCCTGGACATCATGGTAAACTCTGCATCGACAAAGTTAGGGAGGCATGTCAATCTCTTTATAGAAAGACAAGTGAAATACTGTCCATCTTATTTAAAATGAAATAAATAAAGACTCTTATAGGCCCAAATTCTGAATTAATGTGACAAATTGACTGACCATGCAACCCAGCTACATCGACTATTTTTAAGTGTAAAGCAGGTGGTATACCTAATGGTTCTTGGCTGATGACCAATCAAACGGAAAATGTGGGGCTTCATTCAAGCCTTCAGATGTAGTGCACGCGCAACAACTGCATATGACAAGTCTGACATTGAACATTAGAAGGGTCAGTCTGTAAAATAGTTTGAACCTCTTGCGCAAACATTAATCCAGCATTATTATCACTGATTATAGCGTAGTCGACTGCGAAGTAATTTACAACGTGGAGGTATTTGGAAGAAGGTACTCATTCTACTTAAAAGCCCCATGGATGCAGCTTTCCAGCCAACTCTTTATTAGATTCCCTGAGGTAAATACTTTAGCCAATTTGCAAGAACCACTGCATCAGCCAATAAATAATCAATATAATAAATTCTTCTAAATTTCTAAATCTAGGTAAAAGACTAAAACGTGAATGGGTTGAACCTTCCAAGAGCAGCGCTGCGCTTGTAAAGATTATTTAATATACAATAATACAATACCTCCATGAATATACACTTGGAATGTGTATAACTAAAGTAGCATTGACCAAGTCAGAATATGTCCATCACTGCTGATCAACAGAAGTGTCTCAATGGCATGACAAGATGCCAAGTTGTGACCTTAGCATCTCAGTGTACTGTGTCCATGTTGTGAATAAAAGACGTGGGCCAGAACTGTGTCATGAACCAGAATCGGCAGATAGGTTCATGCAGAAGTGGGGCTACCTGAAGAGCAGGTCAGGACACTGTCTGTGATTGTGGAACAGCACAACAGGCAATGGAACATCTCTTGGTCTTGCCCATGTTGGAAAACAATGCACAGACAAGGACCGTGTGGAATTCAGTGAAAGCGCCAGACATATACCCATCTCTGGCTAGATCATTTTAAGGACCACTGTGTTTGGAGGATAAGGAAGGTAAACAGTATTGTTATCAGGACAGTCTCCTGTCTGATAGTATTAAGATCATCTGAGCATTATATATGATTTCACGTGACCAATGCTTAAAGTTGCAACGAGAGATTCAATAACAGGTGTCCCTAAAATGTGAAAATTCTGATTTTTGCCATGATTTAAAGCTTTCTTCAAAAAATATCCCCCACTAAAAGATTAAGCTGAGAAAAGTTTCTTTGGTACAAAAATTGTGAAATTCTTAATTTTCGTATAGGAGCAAATAATAAAATTCAGCTATGTTATATTGAAATATAGCCATAGTCAAAAATCACCTTTTTCTCTCCTTTAGACATTTCTGTAGCCAAATACACGTAGAGACCTATGAGTGTCTAATCTCTCTCCTATTTCTGATATTACTATTTAAACACAATATCTGGGGCCTAAAATCTATCGTTACACCTTTAATACATGTATTAAATTACACCCATGCCTATAAGCTCTTCCTCTTACTGTTCATTCCCAAAATATGTTAAAATGATTGGAAGCTTGTCCAAAGAACCAGGAACTACTCATGCAGATATAAGGCAAAAAAATATATATAGGATACAGCTTCAAATATTCTTTGTCATTCTTGGTCGGGAGTAGCCGGGGATACATAAAATACGAAGAAAATCACTGTCTTCTATTGAACTGTTTAAATTCGGAAATGAAATCATTATTTCCCTAATGATACGACTTGTGAGTCAATTCATCGTCATAGGTTCCAAATGATATTATAGCAATTATTAATACGAAAATTTCAAATTTCTTTGCAAAACAGCCCGGATCTTTGCATGGCCAAAAGACACGTGGGTAGGAAGCCGTAGTAGTCCCTATCACCCAAAAAGGCAATGGTTAGTGGAGAGCACTGTCAACAGTTTAAAGGTGTGCTTGGCAACGAGAGATTTAACATATCCAGGTGTCCCTAAAAAATCAAAAGTACTGATTTTGCCTTGATTGAAAGCTTTCCATCAAAAATTAACCCATTGAAAGGGATTGAGCTGAGAAGTTTTTATTTGGTACAAAAATTGGTGAAATTTCTAATTTCGTTATAGGAGCAAAACGAAATTCAGTGTATGTTGACATTGAAATAAAAGCAAATCAAAAGGGCCCTGTTTTCTCTCTTTTTAAGGACATTCTGTAGGCAATACAAGTTAAGACATCTATTGAGCGTCTATCTATATGAAATTCCTATTATGAAACAATGTTTGGGTGCCTCAAAATCTCTCGTTGCAACTTAATAGAGGACAGCACAAGTTAAAAAGTGTCGTCAGAGAAAATTTATTTATCATGGCATAAGTACCTTTTATATAGCTATATATTCCAAATATAAAGTTCCTTTTAGAATCGTAAAGGATTTTCTCCTTCGAGTTCCTGTGCGATTGACAAGACTGAAATTGATTGACGTCCTAGACCTTGATCTAAAGTTTCAGCCTCTGCTGGGAATAATTTTGTGCAATATTTATTAGACGCACGAGAAAACTGTTTTAGGCTTTAGTCAACAACATAATGTGTAGCTGAAAATAGCCATAATGTGGTATAAGAAGGAAGATCAGTGAAAAGAAAATCCATTTGCTCTGTTTGTTCTAGGATTGCTTCCTTATGCATGCGAAGTTTTGACATGAACCATATCACAGAACAACCGATAATATTACTAACAAGAAAAAAAAAACAAAGGAGAATATCCCATGTTAAGCTACTCGCTCCATGTCAATTCAAATTGTAGCTTCTTCTTCTTATCGTGTCCAAACACTGTGGTTCTCAAATATGATCCAGCCAGAGATGGGTACAACGTCTGGCTGCTTCACTGAATTCCGCAAGGTCCTTGTTCATTTGTTTGTGCATTGTTGTTCCAACAGTGGGCAAACCAAGAGACGTTCCATTGTCTGTGGTGCTGTTCCATAACCACAGGTAATGTCCTGATCTGCTTCCAGGTACCCCCACTTCTGCAAGGAAACCTTAGATCGCTCATGCAGTTCTGGTTCTCAATCTGTTGAGGCATCGCCATTCAGCCCATTGTAGCTAAACCCTTTAGAATTCAGAGAGGAGGAAACAACAACAACAATGAAATCGAATTTAACATTGACCAAATCAAAGACACTAAATGGAAATGGACTGGCCACATTGTATGTAGAGCTAGTTGACAACAGAAGGACTAAGTCAATTACAGAAAGCAACTACGGTCACGTAGAAGGAAAAGACAAATACCAAATTGCTCATGGCGAGATGACATAATGCATTACATTGCAGCAATATGGGCAATTATACAAAAGGAAATGGATCGTACTGTATACTACATCCGATACGTGTCCAACATCGACAATGGACATGGAGGTTGACAGGGCATAGATGAGGTGAATTTTAAGTGAGGAAAACTTACTAGAAGGATAGGAGTAAAACTTGACAAGCTTGGGAGTGTGACACTGACAGGCATATATATTTTTATCGTGTGCAAGTTTCTATGTTCAGCAGGAGTGACCGGAGTGTTCGGAAGTTCGACTTTCGTCCAGATTGGAAGTTGATTAACCCTAACACCCCATCTGTTTCTAGTCTATGTCCCGTGAGAGAGTGAAGAAATAGCGGGAGAGAAGAAAAGTGCGAAATTGAGCCCTTAGGGCCCTAAGCCCATCACCGTGGATATCACGCTGCTGAGCTATTCCGCCGTCTAATGATGATGGGGAGAATGACTGTTAAGTGCTGGATGCAAGTGTGAGATTTTGAACACCACTCATACTCCTGGAGCATAGGTTGTGGCAACCGTTCCAGAGCGGAGCTATTCATTATATTGAGAGCTGACCACAATTATAGCAGCAGTGATTTATTCCGTAAATGTTATCAAGGATTAGAATTGCAAACCCGGCATACCAATCCTCGCTGGTCTTGTGGTTATAGATAGTTGACCTCATGACTCGGTCATGGTACTCATGGTAGTTGGTCTCGGGTTCGAATCTCGCTACTGCGTATTTTAAATGATATAAAATTTTCATTATTTTTTCAGGTTGGTGAAAAATTCTAAGTCTTGTGGTTCCTTGTGGTTTCTTTTGGTTTCTTGTGGTTTCTTGTGGTCTTGTGGTTATAGGTCGTTGACCTCATGACTCGGTCATGGTACTTATGGTAGTTGGTCTCGGGTTCGAATCTCGCTACTGCGTATTTTAAAATATATAAAATTTCCATTATTTTTTCAGGTTAGAGGGAAAAATTCTAAGTCCAAAAAAGATAAGAAAAATAAATAGCTGCCCTTTGAGGTTAGTGAGGGAGACCTGCTGCTGGAGCATGGGTGGTGGTCAAAAATACGGCCGCGTGCAGTATTGGATCGTACATATCGTAACTGTCACTAGGCACGAAAGTGTCACATTATATTGGACAATATTGCCAATGCTAGATGTGTATCGCTGTCAAACGTGTTCAAATCAAACAGCGTGTTTCGTGCACGGTGTTAATGTGAGATTTAGCACTGCGAAATTGTGACTGTCGATAGTGTTGCCATGTAGACAGAAGATTATATGAGCCAGACAAAATGTAAACAAACCCCAAACTGAGTGTCCCAAACGCTTGCTGTTTGCTATACCTATACTAGTAAAATGAGACATTTTAGCATAAATAAATCATGCTCTTTTCAGTTGACAAAACTTAAAAGTACTAAAAAGTATTTTAATAATAACTAATTTTGCCATGATGTATATTTGATTTATCATTGGGAAAGAGCGATAATGCATACATTAGTAGTAGTGGTAATTGGCAGTAGTATTTAGTAGTAGTAGTAATAGTAGTTAGTAGTAGTAGTAGTAGTTAGTAGTAGTAGTAATAGTCGTGAATAGTAGCGGTAGTAGTAGCGGTAGTAGTAGCAGTAGCAGTAGCAGCAGCAGTAGCAGTAGTGTAGTAGTAGTAGTCTAGTAAAGAGTGGTGATTTTATTGTTTATTTATTCTTTATTATTTATTTAAGTTTTTACCCAGGGTAACGCTTCAGTATCAGTACTGATCTCCAAGAAGCCCTGCACAAACATTTAAATATGTAACATTTAAAAATAATAAAAACCAAATTAGCATATTATAAAAAAACTATGCACAGTACTGTCAAGTGATAGGACCACATAACACGCATGTGAACGGGTGGTGGTGGTGGTGGTGGTAGTAGAAGTAGTACTATGACCACACATTTAATTCAAACTGCTAAAGAAAACGTCGAAATTGAAATAAAATTAAATGCAATAATTGCCCACTATAGGCGCATATGAAGACTCTGTCACAAGTACTACCCATACAAGAATTTTGGACTCACTGCTGCCTAAAAAACACTTCAAAATTGATTCGCATACTCCAAGAATTCTTCTGTATGCCAATGACTTAAGCCATTAGACTTAAATATTTATCATTTTTTGGTTTCCATTGGGTCCGTCAATTCATGCTTGCCATTCGCAATCGGATAAGTTTAGTTTGACATGGTTTCCCCAATGTATTAACCCCAAAGTGTGTGTCATTACACAAAAGCAGCTTTTTCAAAATTTAGTCGATTTCTTAACCTGCATACAGAGATACTATCATGTGATTAGTAAAGGGGTACGTATTCACGCGAGATTTGAAAGTTCTGGGCACGTTTTTAATACAATTTCTTCGAAAAGAGGGACAAGAATGCCATTTTCCTGCACCGAATTTGTGACACACTGACTTAAAAAAACTCAGAAAAAAAAAAAACATGAAAGAAACACGCACACACACGAGCGACACACACGCACACGCACACATACACAACTCAATCAATCATTCACGCATTCATTGATTTATCCTATTACAGATGCGACCGAATTTGCACGTAAGATTGGGCACACATGGATTACTAAGGCTAACGGTTCAGATGATAAAAATCTCAACATTTTTAGGTGAATCGGGGGGGACGAGGCTGTGGATCACGAAATGCCCCTTTAAGAATAGGATTTTAATGTGATCACATGACCCTATTGAGATGAAATTTCCCAAAACTGGTGCATTGTGGGATTGACTCAAAACACCCTCTGGTTTTAAACATTGAAGTATTCAATACCTATTATGGGAAAAAATAATGTTGTCAACAACACTTCTTACGTTTCTGCACAGTATGTACACAAACATTTTGCACAGCAAAGAATAGTGTTTATTACGTTATAACAAATTTAAAGCAACACAAAATTGAAATTGTCCTCATAATAAAGAAATATTAAGATACCTTTTAATTATTTTTATAGAGATACATTTAATTCACACGATATTATTCCATGACCAAAATATGGTTAATATGTAAATAAAACACATTCAATGTAATAAACGATAACGTAATAAACAATAACGTAGTAAAAAAATTTTGACAATTTTTCACATCTCCCATTGACTAAGATGTATCTCATTGATTGTTTGGTTATTTTTTGCTCAAGTCATACTTCAAAGATTCAAGCAGGTGTTTCAATTGAAGTATCGGGATGAAAACACCAGCAAATATTTAATTAAACATTGCAATTTGAACACAAGTTGCTATGCCACTGTAAGATATTTACATTACTTATCACAGCAGAGGAGAAATGATGTATTCTTATACCAATGTTCCTTGCCATCCCAGCCAACTATGCCATTAGTCTTTTATCGTAACATACCATTTTGTAAGAACTTAATTCATCAGTTTCCAGTAAGCCGATTCTGTGCAGTAAATTTGTACCATGACTACAATATGATTTGTAATGGCAACAAAGGCCTAATCTCCACATTGCCTCACATAAATATTCACCCCAAGGAAATATGCAAGAAGTCTCACTGAATTTGAAATCTACTAAACACTTCCTTTCTAAAATGAGACCACACTTTAGTTACAAACGCTTACTGCATGGCTGAGTACCTCCCCTTTGTTTACGGGTGTATTGGTCTTAAACAGATGCGCCTTAAATTGACAAATATCTGTGCTAATCCTATTGATTCTTGCTATCGTCTAAATCAAGAATGGGGTGCCGGAATGATTACTGAGTTGTTTACTGCGTTAGGTGTTTCCAATGACTTTGAAATTGTGATGATAGTTTAAACGTTGTAGACAGTTGGGGCTTCAATAGGAGGGTCTAATTCCACTCGCTCTTGTAGCTTAGTGACCATTGTTTTCTTAACCAACCACCGATGGTTGGTTATACACGAATCCCGTTTGACACATTCCAACACCTCGCGGGCAGCCGTAGCTGAGGAACATTCCGCTTGAATTCACCCAAATGGTGCAGCTTAAGTGTACTTTTGAATTATACTTAATCAAGCGTGGTACAGACTTATAAGATTTTTGTATGTTTTGGGTGGTGCCCCCCATAAATGGCGGATCAATTTGACCATCATTTTGCTGTCCGGATTTGGTCTTTAATTGAAGTTTATTTTGTTGTATATCGCCAATCAGAAACATGTTGGAAAACCTTAACTGTTTGTACAGATCTCTGGATTTCAGCTCTATTTTGATTGGGTACTTGCAAATTTTATAAATAGGGCCTGATATATCATGTACTAAGGGGGGGCCAATCAGGGATACTGAAAGAAAGGTGGCAGACCTCACGGGGGTTTGGGTTCATGAATAAAATTACGGCCCATTGTCCCAACCTGTAAACACATGCACATGGCACAGGCCCACATGGATCAGGCCAATTTGGCGTCGAACGTGCCGTGTATACACTCATTGATCGATGTATCGGATAGTCGGTTTTCAAATCTAGTAATGGAAGTAGACGTCACTAGTGCCAAAACAAGAGCGCTTGGAAGGTTTGAAAGGACCTATAGTAGATTTCAAATAAAGTTATAATTCTTGCATATTTTCATGAGGGTGATATTGATGTGAGCAGACCATTTGGAGACTAGGTCTTTGTTGTCAATACAAAACATATTATGGCCACTGTACAACGTTACTGCACCGAATCAGCTTACTGGATACTGATGAAGTCATTTCTACAATGGTCTGTACAATGGTCAAGGAATTCATAAATCCGCTTTGCGCTAATCTCTTAATACAAGGTTGGATGGCCAAATAAACCTTAGTTGCGTTATGTGTGTATTGATATAAGAATGCATTATTTCTCTTATGCTGTGATAAGGAATGATATTTTGCAGTATCAAAAGTAAGTTTTGTTCAAATAACAACGTTTAATGAAGCAATTGGTGATGTTTTCATCCTGATACTTCAAAGGAACCACCCAAACTATCTTTGTTATGAAATAATGTATTTAAGGTCAACATTATTGTACATTGATATGAGTATAAACTTTTTACCTGTGCCCCCCCGGGGGGGGCGGGCACTCAACTTTTTCCAGGTAGGGATGTGCGGCCCCGATTTCCGAACTTGGGGGCTTGGGAACGGATTTTGTCTCCGAAAATAGGGGCTTGGGAACTGAAATTGTGAGAAATTTGCAGGCTTGGGAGCTGAAATTTGGCTAAAATTCAGCTTCTGAGGCCAAAATTTTCTGAAAAGGGAACCTTAAGAACGGAATTATGAGCTATTATGCTTCAACTGGGGGTCTTGGGAACTGCTAGAGAGATGCGAAAAGGGGGTCTTAAGGGCCGCACATACCCGTACCTCTTTCCAATGTCAGTACCTCCCCCGGGCTGTGCCCATTCAATCATTCGTCTTACCTCTCACGGTTAATGGACAGACCTAAAGACTATTAATGAGGTCTCACTTTATTTTGAAATCTAATATAAGGTACTGATGGTTTGTTCCTACTCTCCGTAGGAGCCTTTATCGATAATTTCTTCTTTGCTTTTGTTTGGCTTTTTCCCTACGAAAGAATGTCAAGTACTTTCTGCTGTGATTGACACACTGCAAGTGTTGTAGAAGGACGTACGCAACAGGTTGCCTCCGAATTTCCGAAAACCCAAACCAAGGTCGTCACCGGGGTCGTCACTTCCTGTAGTTAGTGTCACATTTGAAAATAGGCAACCGATTGTAAGTTGAGGCTCAGAAATGGCCTTACTTTCGGCTACTTTGCAAAACCTGGCTGAGATGTCATGCTAAGCATGGCTGTAATTGTATTGTACTATGGATATCAGAAATACCGGTTACTTTGTTCAAATTAGCCAGCCCGATAATTGATATAGTCCGAAAAGTATTATTCTGCATATCAGCAGCGTAAGACACTGATGGTCTTCATAGTACAGTCGCTGGAAAAATTATATGCTAATGAGGATAGAGAACATGCTCATCTTTGAGAAAGATATAGTGCACACACACAAAAGAATTATGAAATTATACTATGCCATGGCAGCCATGCTGTAGGACAATAGAGCCACATTACATGACTACAATACAACCACCTGTTATTGAATTCCAGAGAGGCTCAAGTTGTACAGTTGATCTATTATACTCTTGATATTTCCATCTTAGGGTAAGGGAGATTTTAGTAACCTGACCCATCTGACACACTTATGAATTCGGAAACCTTAACGGAATAACATGTGCTTTACTCCGTGAAGGGTTTCCGAATTCATAAGAGTGTCAGATGGGTCAGGTTACGGAAACTCCCGAGAATTTCTGTTGATCGCCAAGTGTGACGTCGTATTGCATATGGTCTATCACTGTCTGGGTATTTTAAGGTTGAGATTTGACATTAGCGGGGGAAGGGAAACACCTGAACGGTTTGAACTTCAAGCGCCGACATCAGAGATTTCCCGAGGAGGGCGCCCTTCAATTTTCAAACAAATTGTGGTTTTTGCATGTACATAATGCTGTCCAATACTAATCACTGTGTGAAATAGCTAAGCTCACAAAATCAGAAGTCCTCATATAGAAAATCACATCTTGTTTAAAATTCGGATACGGAAAATTGTGGTTATACACAGTATCCTATGGCACTGTTATATACACCATAATGCTTACTGCATCAAAAACGAAAATTCCGATTCTCTTAAACTTGGAATGAGGCAGTCTAGGTCGACTATCTTAGTTCTGGTGACTATTTTAATGAATATATTAAAAAAATTATATCAGAATCTCTGAGTCAGACTTTAATTCCTGTCATGCCGGCAAAAGTTTCTTGTGACGGGGGGGACCCTGAGGAGTTACGCTTTCTCAGCACTTCAGCACCCGCTAAAAACTATTATTCATCGGTTTTGCGTTTATACAAGTTATATTAGATATTGGGAATGTGGCTACTTCAAACGACCGCGCCATTAAAAGTAGTCAACATTGAACACATAATTCTGAAAGACGTAAAGGAACCTGTAGTCAATCTACACCATGACGTTGGAAAGATATAGTGATTAAACTTTAACTTATGTGAAGATTTTCGTTGCATTAAGGGGGTGTTTCTGAATGTTAAAAACCGTTTTGCTTTTCTCTATGCGGTTTGGCGTTCCTTTTATTTTTCAAGTTACCCACTAATTGGTAAATATTTACACATTTGGAAGTCATACATTAAAATATAGAATTAGTAAACGAGATTTCATTTTGAAATTTTCTGCACGCGAATATATGCTAGAAACACTGTGCTATATATCCCCAATCAGGCTGGGTCTTTAGGGAGAAAAAGAAGACCCTGAAGTTAACAGTTAAGTTAAGGGCCCATGCGAAAGAATGAATAGGAAAAGACTAAGTTAACTAAACAGAAGTTATCTTTTTAACCATTAATGACAACGTTAAAAGCTAGAGGAAACGGGCCACATGTAATTGTTTGGTGTGATGATCTGTAATTGTTGGCGTAACACACACTCTTAGGCTTAAAGTGATCTTAAGCTAGTAGTGAAAATAGTTCATGAAAACATTATAAAACGTTTTTTTAAAGAAACAATCGTGACTTTGTCCCCACAAAGTCAAACTACCTCACGTTAAATCTTGCCTGGATGCTTCGTTGACTCATCTTCCGAATGCAAATAGATCTTTTGTGTTATAACGGTCAGATGGCAGGGGCAACAAGTCTCCGCGCCGTGCCTAATTGGGATGGGGCTCAGTAAGGTAAAATGGACGAGGGGCACTGAATCGATGTTGCTTCATATTTCAAGGTTTGGATGTACTGAAATGGCCATTTTGTATGGTTTGTGTCTCAAATTCTGATCTTTAGAGGGTTTTAAAGCACTTTTGTGAAGTATGGCATATACGTCGTTCCTATTGATTTTACTTGGGCATTTATCGCGTGCGAACCACCATCTGTAATTATAGTGATTAGCATATCGTGATGCTTGCGTCTTAGGGAAAAATTCAAAACCTATTTGTCGTTAATTTTTGTGAGAAACTACAAGTATGGTCTAAGGGCAGTCTCGAAAAAGAGTTTGAAAATGTTTTTGTCATTTTTTGCTTTTCATAATATACAGACATATACAAACGCATTTGATATAGCGCCTTCTCAAAAACAAGGTCAAAGCGCCTTTACAAAATAGAGATAATCATATTTAGCTAAAACATGGTTCATCTTTTACAATACCTGTTGTATACTATGAGATAGGTACTTACATGCAAAATATAAAATAAAGAACAGCTGCCCTAAGTAAAATATCATGTGGGCAATAACAAAAAAAATTTAAGCACACAATCAAAACCTCCCCTTTTTTTAGGACAATAGATGGAAATTTTAGAGCTTTCTTAAAAGTAACAATGGACTTGGAGTGGCGAACAGAGATAGGCAAAGAGGTCCATAGGCTGGGGCCGCATTGCTGAAAAGCCCTGTCACCCACTGACATTTTTGTGCGGGAAACAGTGAAGAGCGTCTTGTCTTCTGCAGAACGCAATCCTGGCTTGCCAGGAATATACAAAGAGCGGTATTCGGAAAAGTATGATTGGCAATTGCCGGAATGCCTTGTAAGTAAGAAGCATAAGCTTAAAAGACAACGCGCTCACTAATTGGTAGCCAAATGGAGGCTCTTAAGGAGTGGTGTGGATGGTGTCCTTCGATCAGATCTGAACACAGCCTGGCTGCTCTCTTCTGCAAAATCTGAAGTCTACTCCGATCTCTGGCCGAACATTCCATAAAAAGTGAATTGGCATAGTCAATGCCGAGCTACAATCAGTGAAACCGGACGAGATATGATGACAACTCTCGAATGTGATAAAGCGGGCGGATACGGTAAATATTGCGAAGGTTGAAAGGTAACAGACTTAATGATGAACTTTACATGTCATCATAGAAATTGTCTGATCAAACACGACACCCAGGTTTCTAATTGCCTGGGACTGGGAAAATCACTGTTCCCGAACCCTGATGGTAATATCTTTGAGGCGGTTTGTGTAATAGGATGAAAATGCGATGAAACAATTCGTCTTTTCATTCATTCAATTTGAGTTGTGACAGCAATCCACTCACATTTCATCAATACAGAGAGAGTCTTTTGACAGCATTGTTGGCGCACATCAATCTTGCTCAAATGTCAAATAGAGCGGTACATCATCAGCATACATGGGGTAAGCAATACTTGTGCTTCCGGATGATTGATGCGATACAGTATGTACATTATGAAAAAAAGAGAGGCCCGACCACAGAACCCTGAGGAAGACCGACCAGCGGAGATGAGCTTGTTTGAACTTGATTCCCAATGCGCACACGAAAAAGACGAGTTTTCTGTCACGGTAAGACCGAACCACCGGTAAGGCAGTACCTTGAATTTTGAAAGTATCACGTAACCTATCCAAAAGAATGGCATGAATCCACAGTATCAAAACTGGCAGAAAGAATCGAGCAAGCACAATAGCACGGCCTTACTGGTTGTGAATTGCATTGCAGGATATCAGTCTTAACACGCAGAAGTGCCGTTTTCCATGCTGGTCGTTCTTGTAGCTGACTGAAACTTCTCATTTAAAGTATTTTGAGACAGATGATCCTTTATCTGGGCACCGCACTCACTATTTTCTCCATGAGCGTAGACACTCAGCTAATATTTGACACATGGCGATAGTTTTTGAGCACCTCTTTGTTTAGGGAAGCCTTTTTTGAGAATGGGTGTCACAGCCGCTTCCCGGAGCTTAGGCTGGGAAAACACCAGGGCGGATAGACTTGTTAATGATCATGTTATGGCTCAGCCAGAGTTGCAACCTTCTCCTTAAGTAACACCTATGGAATGGTGTCTAAGGAACATGATTTTGATGGAGTTGACCTAATCACCTTGGTTACCTCGTCACAGTGACTGGATTAAACTCATGCATTAGAACGGTCTCATCAAGTATTTTGTCCCACTTGGATCTTCATGCGAGTTAACCTGGAATAATTATCAGGTCCCTCTGATTTTGTATCCTTGTCGCTGAAAAACACCTGGCATGAGCTACTTATTCAGTAGCTGAATTACAGTAGGATTTTGTTTGGTTTTGGGGTTCAGAATCTTATTCAGAGTATCAGACATGGTTTTGTTGTTAGCATTTTCTATGTTCTCTGTAATAAACCTCCTTAGCATGATGAAATGATTTTACAGTCCTGCTGATTGTAACATTGTCTGCATCCAGATCGACACTATTTCTAGTTTTTTAACCCATTTTCTCTCTAAACGTCTAAGTTCACGTCTGGCATCATCAATATCTTTATTAAACCACGGTGATCGTGGTCTAATAATGCGGGAACGCTGTTGAGAAGGTGCAATTTGAATCCGAGTACACTAATAAAGACTCTCAATTCCAGAACGCAGCAACTGAGGCCATCACGAAGGTCAAGAAACGGCCAATCATGGAGAAATGTCATTTGAGAAAGAGTCTTGTCAATAGTCTTTTATATTTCTGATGGTGCACATAGTTCTCATGAGTGGTGAATTCCTGGCTGCTAACGTACAATTACTCAAACGATGATCAGAGCCCAGCCCGTCCAGAGGCACCACCCAGCAACTAATCCATCTTCAAGAAGAATATGATCAGGTCCATAGTGTGGCACCATCTTTTTGGGTAGGGCCATGGATATTTGATGAAAACCATTAGCAGCCAGAATCTTCAAAAAATGAATCGACCTCCGGTTTTGCGTGGAGGTCGACATGCACGTTGAAACACCCAGCAGATCGTTTTAGCGGGAACAATAGCAATCTCATTAAGGAAAGTATCAAACTCATTTAAGAATTGACTTATTTTGAGACCATTTTTCCCTGGAAGGTGGTGGAAGATACACAGGGATGAGTCTAACACTAGTTTTATTTATTACCAAACAAAGCATGCCTCAAAGAAGTGTGTTAATGCCTGTGGTGTATTTTGAATGTTTAGGCAAAGTTTGTGGATTATCCCAATCCACCATGGTCATCAGACTTCCTGGGAAAGTGCAGGAAGGAATATCAATCAGGCAGCATCTCAGCAAATGACCACAGGATCGCTTACAGCCAACCAGGTTTCAGTTATCACAAAATGTACCAACAAATCATTCTCAAATGTCATCAAAAATAGAGACCGTCTTTTACGGACAGAACGGGCATTCCATAGACGGATGTTGAGAAGATTGTCATATGTTAGGAATGTCACGGATGTTGCGGGAGTCGGTTGACTGCCAAGTCATGATGGGACCATTTTGGTTTTAGAATGTCTGGACACAGCTGAGGTGTGGCGGGGTCCTGGATGGTGGATAATGGATTAAATATCAATGGCTATGGATTCGTGTGTCACCTTCATTACCTATAGCAAAAGCGTCCCCGTCGCGGCCCTGGTACAGCAGATCCGGCAGTCTATCTTAGTTTTATTTCATATTCCTATAAACTGACGGCTATGCTCACGAATTTTGCTTTTGTATATTGCTATTAGGTTTTGGGATTTTAAATTGTAATATTTGCATTTTATATTTGATCAGCTGTCTATGCCATTTTACTTGGGTCTTTTTGAATGCCGGCATTTAGACCGGGTTCGCTGTCCCTGACCTGCTGAACACAGCTCTATCCTTTTTAATAGCACTTCTTGTATAAGCTATCTGTAAGTGGTATCATAAATTTCTTACCTCGGACAAAAAGCGTGTCATGAACATTCTGTCAATGTTTCTAAATATTTATTCGTGTTTTGTGTTTGTTGTCATTCGATGATATATAATATGTATTAATCAGTTCAAGCTACTGATACCTTGAATGTATGCCTTACACTGATCAGAATTTGCCTCCTAATAACATTCTGACTTCAAAAGTACGCCGAACCGGTGGTAGCGTTTTACAGCCAATCATAGTGCCTTAGCATTGCTCATTGCGGAAAAGAAACCATGCTTCGGTATTTGACAGGGCTTTGTTACTACAGGGGAACCTAGTCAGAATATTTGGTCCCAATTTAGTGGATGAGATGAGAAGAGAGAGAGATCCTGGAAAAATATTACTCTTGACATTGATCATGATATCATGATGATTCGAGGTTTGTCTCTCTCTCTCTCTCGTAACCGCGACCCAGCTAGGCTGACAGGCATTACCACCTATCTCTGATTGGTCATTACATGAACAAAAAAAAAAACAAGAATAACCCTGTCAGTGACCATTCAAAATAGACTTTTATATATCTATATGCCAACCTTAAAAATTATTAGTCAGGCTAAAGGACTCATTGATAACTAAGCATCAAACTTGTTTTTTAGTTTTTCAACGGTTTCAAGACCAGTTTTTATGCCGATGATGAAAACGATGGATGCCAGACGAGAACCCAACTTGCCAGCATTTTCCCTGATACAAACCGCAAAAAAAAAAAAACCACCAAAAAAAAAAAAACATAACAATGAAAAAAAAAAAAAAAAAAAAAAAATAATAATAAAATGGCCATCCAAAACACAAAACATTCATATGTGTTCAATCAAGAGTTGTAATTTTCAGACTGTCTCGTTAAAACATTCAGTGTGACCAAAATAACATAATATATTAGGATATGACACGCAATGGATTAAGTTCAATATGGGCGCCAATACAATAAAGTGTCTGATCGTGATTTACCTTTTGATTGCAGTGTGGTCATTTGGTACTACCCTGAGTGTTTTTAATGAAGAAAATATAAACCATAAGAAATATTTTTCAAACCTGTGATTACAAATACTTCATTATAGCATCCAAGATGGCTTCCGATATTAAAATGGCTATAAGTGATAAATGTGTTGAAACCGAGTACTGGAATGTTTGTGTAAGTCAATCATGTGATCCAGTTACTACGATTAGTTAATCAGAGTAATCGATACATGCAAGATTCCATCCAAGATGGGTATCCAATATGGCTGGAAATGCCAACACCCTTACTAAGCGGCGCGAAAAAATTCCATCCTAATAACCTAGAGATATGCGTCTCTGTGGTTTGGTAGGTTTTAGGCGTCCATTGGCATCCATATTGGGAAATTTGATGAATACGACTCAATGACACTTAAGATAACCTTACTGAGATTTTGGAAGGTTAGTCCAACTAAAAACCATTATATTTAGCATACAGCGTTTTGAATGGTTTAGTGATAGTGATTGATTTGATTATCAAATTTTGAAAGGTATTAATTATGGTCTCAATCAAGATATGATTGCTAAAGCATAAGTACATTATATTATATAGAGATATATATATATATATAAATTATAATATATATATATATATATAATATATATAGATATACCATTTACCATTTGCGGGTCAAAATTAGATAACTATCAGATGCTTTGTTTTGGCCTGGCCATATTATTTTCTTATTACGGGTTAAATGAATAATATTTAATTGGTCACAAAGGGGGTTTGACTGACAGGCAAAAAAAATACAACTTTTGATCAATTAATAGATGAGTTTTTCGTGATTTGGTGGCCATTTGGGTTTTTCATTTCAAAATCCGATCAAGTTTTCATCTGGCATTCCATCGGTTCAGATTTTTGGGAAACTGGCTAGACACCGTGAAAAAAGATTATAGTATAGATAATATAACAAGGTCACAGGTCTGCAAACCTGGGACTATTCTGATCATATCTGTAAGTAACATTTATATATCCATTAGTATTAACACGAATCGGCCAACAGTGCTAATGAGAATAAGGCTTGCTTCACAGACTATCAATGTTCTGCCTCTGATCTGGTCAACTCTCTGAAAAATACCGAGACAGGTCTGAAAGTTTGGAAAAGAAGACTTAACTTGAATACGTCAATCAAGTAGTCGAAAATTAGGTTTTAAAACATTTGGTCACTCCTGACATGTTTGTTAAGATATGAATCAAAATTGACCGATAACATATGCCCAGCATTCGTGTTATTAAAGCGGCAATTGGCACATTTCACCCCCCCAAAATCTGAAATGTCCTTCAATTTGGCTCTCAAATGATAGTCTAGGCCCATTGGAAGAAACAGGAAATATATTTGCACCATAAAAATAAACATACCCCAAAACAGATAGGAACATTGATATGGGGATAAAGAATCCAGTAATTTGTAGGCCAACTTTAAGTTTTCCTAACTTAATCAACAAATGTGTATATTACATGAATATTTTTGAACCGTACTCACTGATACTAAAACCACAAAGGTTATAGACGATCAAACAGTGTGTTGTATCAGCGTGGGAAACATGCATACGGCGTGGTCTTGTTCTTGTGTAAAAGCCCCTTGTCGTCGTCTGCTGAATTTAACGTCGCCGGCGACGTTAAAAATTATAAATCGTTCTGTTTACCCATAGGAAGATGATTTGGTCCTTAATCATTTCGGTGAGGGCGTTGTATATAAAAGCCTTAACAACCAGCAAAAAAATATCGATTTTGAAAAAATCTTGAGGGGCCGCACTATTTTTCAAATGTGCAGTGTCTCTTTAAAAGTGATCTAATGACAAATTAAGGCAGTGATGTACGCATGCAGTATCAATGGCGTTCGACCATTTCGTCAGGGCCGTCTCGAACCTCGTGCAGATGCGTACGTATGTTGTTGTAAGTCATAAGGTCACTTTACATTTACCTTTTATTGGGGTAATGTGTAATCGGCCAATAGGAGATCTGAGGTCTCTGACAAATGTGACATATTCGCAAGAGTTTCTCTTACTATTGCGTCAGCCTAGGCTTTTTGGAAGCCAACAACCGGGGCAGTGTATTATGGAGACTATGAAAATGGCGCGTGCACTTATTCGTGTTTGGACATATACTTTTCAACAGAAATAATATTAAAAGTGACTATCTGGAGTATGGGATACTGCCATTTGGCTACGGTTTTGTGTTATCCTAATTAGTAATTACCAATAAAAAGCATCCTCACCATTTCATTAGAACATTTCCAACTTTTCATGATTTTAGTTGTGAACAGAAAAAAGATGAAATTATGGTGTTGGTCATGTTGCGTAAGTGTGATCCAATATATAATTTGCAAATAAACAAGTTGTCTCTGATATTTGGACGGCGGAAACACAAATTCGTAGGAAATTTGCAAAGCAAAGGGAAATTCGTGATGTTTAATTATGATTTGTGCCACTTTTAGGTAATTTTGACATCTAAAAATGCGGGGAAAGCGAAGATTTGGGCTCATCGCCACAGGGTTTTTCAAAGCCCAGACGCCATCTGCTATAGTAAAGCATCCATACCACTTTACACTATCATAATGATTCGGGAATGTATCTGCCTAAAAATGTTGTGTGCCAAATTTTGAACATTAATATAAACGCTTTTTTTTAAATGTTTAAGTTGAAAACAGATGTGCATGTATCACACATAATCAAAATTATTTGTAATGCCTTTACAGTTTTTAAAAGTTAAAGCAATACTAGCACATTTTTTGAAGAGCGCCACCAATTTCCAAAAAAGTGAGTATTTGTTACACGGTTCATGGTAACTGGCTCGTAAAACTATCCTGTGAATGTAAGCTCGAAAATGTCTATTGTGTTGCCAAACAAGGAATTTGTAATTAGAACAATAAATATCTCGGAGATCTCCGATAATAATTCAAGGCTGTTGGAAACGGCTTCCCAATATGAAGAGAGGGAAATAGCGCCATGTACGTGCAAAACTACCCTCACCATTTAGTTGTTTATTGTTCAGGCAAGTCGATTTAGAGGTCATTTTCTTGAGGTGGCAATATTTCATACATGACGGACATAAACCATTTTCCAGCTCTGCCGTTACAGTACATATGGGACCCCAATTTTAATTACAAAATCGCGTCTTCTATGGTAAATACGCATTTGTTAGCTTCTCGTTCGCAGGTATAGTTTTCCTAGACATTACCACATGAAAATGCAAACATAGCAAATGTGAAACGGGGGGGGGGATCTCAAAGAATGTGATGTTATTGCTTTAATATAAAAAACAAAATCACATCTCAAGCTAAAACAGATGCATTGTGTGTAATTCGGAAACAACAACTAGGATCCAAGAGTCAAGGGCAATTCATCAAGGAGTTTAGAATAGGATAACTAGCTTCTATTATGATTATAAGGGTAAGATTGGGGTTCAGGTGTTATTGTCCAATTTCGGCTTAGAATCGACATTTAAAGGTGAAACGAGAGATTTAAAATAACAGGTGTTGCCGAAAAAATATGAAAATTCTAATTTTTGCACTGGTGTAAAGCTTCTATCATAAATATCCCCATCTGAAATGATTAGCTGAAGAACTGAGGCTTTTTTTGTGGTACCAAAATGTGAATGTTTTAATTCGGTATAGGAGCAATACGAAATTCAGCCTATGTTTTCTCTTGAAAATAAGCTATACAAATCACTTTTTGTTCCATTTTAAGTTATTTCTGTAGCCAAATAATGGTAGGGAGTCTCTTGCATGTCTAATCTATGAATCCCACTACATCACAGAAAATGTGGCCGATTAAATCTCTCGTTGCACCTTAGGTAAGAAGAATTGAAGAAGTGTTACCACAGTTTCTGGTCTAATTAAGGGGCAGTTAGTATATAGCCTAACCTAGGCCTACTTATTTTACAACCGCATCTTTTGTTTTATACAAACCGTCAAACAAGGTAAAAAAATCAAGTCCATAAATCTTCCAAAAATAATAATCTTCACTGATGAGTTCATCGATTAGTTTTGTTTTGTTTTATGATTCTAGGAGCACTCAGTAGGGATCGAAAATAAATTTGCCCTGAATAGTATGAGTGTACACGCAGATTGATGAAACTTAGATCTGAAATGGCCCAAGGTCATTTAATGTCAGCATTTCTAAAATACTTATAACTGTCTGCATGTATCTTGATTCCAATACTCCCTCAATATCTATATCTTGTATAATCCGAGACCTGCCTAAAGTACCGAACATATAAAAAACGACTGATGGGTGGACAAATGCATAATTATAAAAGTTAAGTTAAAACTATATGAAAATTCCAATATCCATTGTTAACCATTCAACGATTTGTAAGTGGCTGTAAGTGCTACCAAACGTATATTTAGTCCTAAGCCATCAGGAAATTTTAGCAAAATGGTATCCTGAAAAGGGGACAAACGCGATACTTATTATTAAGCCTCAGACCACTATCCTCTACACAAAAATGCATGATAGCATTTCTGGAATGGTAGCTATAAAACAGGTAGGGACAATTTAAGGATTACACAGGGTCAAATTTTAAAATGATCCGGTCATGTTGATAAAGATGCTTACATCTGGTCCAACCATTAAGGATTCCAAAAAAGTATAGTTTGTACTATATACAACCCAAGGTTAAACCCAAAAAGGTTAAATTTCAGTGTACAGGGATCAAATTTTAAAGTTGCACCGATTGGATTCAAAATTGTGCAAAATTTTGGTGGAGCTCATATTGATTCAAATAAATAATTTTGGGTTTCAAATCTAGTTACTTAAGTTAGGGGGAAACAAGGTCAAGCCCATTGAATACCATGGACATAGACCTTTGTTACCCCCCCTACACTGGAACTAAGCATTTTAGACAGTTCAAAAAACTATTTCCTTTATTTTTTTTAATCTATGAGCGCCAACAATAATATGCATCATCTCTTATCCAACATCAGGGCAATTGAAATTTGACCCTTTTACAATGAAAATGACACCTTTTTTATTGATTTTTGATTGTTTTTAGCCTATAACTCCAAAATTCAGGTTGTAGTTAGTCAAACTTACCTTTTGGAATCGTTATGATCAGACAAATCATGTGGTATACTTTTCACATGGGTGACACGCAATTTAGGAATTTTCTCCCCGGTGTAAACCTTGGTTACCCCGTACCTGAAAGTAGCACCAGTCCAGAAATGTTATCATGATTTGTGTAGGCCATGGTGGATATTTTTTGCGGTTGCTGAGCTGGCATATATTAGTGTCGTTGTCACTTTTCATGATACTGATATTTTATTTTTGCTCGGATCATGAACTAATTCATCAGTTAACCCCCTGAGGTCTCCCCAATTTGATTGGCTTATTTAGTGTATCTAGCTAATAAACCCATCAGAAACATGGTTAAGAAAGAAAACCTTAAATGTGTGGACAGGAAATGGCAGGTCTAATTTGGATTGGTTACTTCAACGGTTTTATCCGATTATCATGAATGAGCCAAATCGAGATTATGTAAGAAAGGTGTTAGACCTCAGGGGGTTAAGTTCTTACATAGCTTGCGATTTAGCAATGTGCAAACCACCCATGATGACGCGATACCTGTACAAGCGGATATTTGAACATATCCTACAATATAGCATGATTTGAAAACGTAACCCCATAAATAGTCAATTCCTAACACAACAAAATCATGACTTTCATGCTCATGTGGGCTAGAAAATGTTGGGCTTTTAAAGGTCTTTCTGTGGACCTTAGAATTCTGAAAGTGCCCCCACCAGATTACAACTGTACGTTCTTGTATCATAGGAAATGCCCCGTCACCAACATGCTTATTCAAAATTTTATTTGAATCCGATACACCCATTTTAACGTGATAGTACATGGGGAAGGAAATGTTAATTCAAAGTTTTAGTTTAGTTTTGTCATATACAATTTTGACACCAATGTTTTACCAATCACAAATTTCATTGGAGAATCTGAAAATCATGGGTGTCATTTTTAAAAATGTGGTTCTTGGGTGTTTTATAAGGGTGTAAAATTGTAAGGGGTTAAAACAAATAAAAGTGTTAAATTGTTTTTTAAATGTATACAAATCATGTTCGGTGTGCTCATAAGGTCGAAAAAGGGTTTAGTTTGCCATATTTACGACCTATTGCTTTAGACAATAGGCTCAGAAGTTCAAGTCATTATTTATTAGAATGGTCCTCTTTGTTGTGAAACATGATTTTAAAATCGTTCAGGGTCATACTAAATTAAGAAAATGTAATAGATTCTGTGTTTCACCTTTCAAATGAGACTTTTACAGAATGACTATGGTCTCCAGTAGACCCCTGTGGATCACGGCCATTATTGACTCTTAAGGACATTCAAAAAATCATGACAACGCGACCTGGGACATTTTCGGCTTCTGTACACGTAAGACGAACAATTGACATAATTTAAAACAAACAGATGAATCTGAAATTTTACCCGAGTGTGGGACCTTGAACCACTTTGCATTTTGTAACTCTTGTTACTACCCTCAGGTAGGGCAAACTATACCTTTCGTAATCCTTGAAAGGTATGAACATGATGGTATACTTTAAAACCACTTTTTGTGCCCCCTCTTTAGATTTTGATCCCTGTAGAAACCTTTGCACCCTAGAATACATCAAGAACACATTTAAAATGACACCCATGATTATTGGAATTCCTGACTCATCATACATTTTGATTTAGAAAAAAGTACTTGGTTGCACGTTGTATATGAAATTTTCACAAAAATACAGTTCCACATGTACTAGAGCAGTGTACGAAGTATTTTCCGGATACCGTAAAAAAATCATATTAAGTCATACATCATAATGGGATACAATCAGTAAAATATTTTGCAGAGAAAGTGAACAATATAAGTCATCCAATTACACCAAAATCTCAGGTTGATGGGCTTAGGCGGCGCGGTGGGGTCGAGGCTGATCATGAGCGGGGAGTACCCCTTTTTTTTAGCATCGTTATCGTAAATAATTGCGATAAAGTTAAGGTGCGACATTAAGGGATTTGACCTAAAATTGCTTTGATTGGCGCTAACCCAGAAGGTGTTATTGAGTGCATCCACAATGCACCGTTTTAAGTTGGGAAATTTCACCTCCACAAGGTCAACTATGATTCTTAACACTAACAAATCCCGACTTTATATATTTTAGCCAAAAAGTGTTAGTACTTAAGATTTGGTCATGATCTGGAAATTTTTTGTGCGTCCTTAAACTTTCGATCCCTAAGTACTGGTCATTAGGTTTAGTATATAGGCATATTGCAAAGCATTATGGGCTGTTCCAAACACCCTCTGGGCGTACACCCGACCTACCTAGTTCGATTTTTGTTGTCCCAATGATAGGGACCCAGTTTTTTGTTCATATTAAAAAAATATTAATGCTAAAGTGACAAAACTATGTATGTAATTCATATTTCCCGAAAAAAACCTAGGATACGTTTATTATTTACTTAATTATAGGTTGGAGACGCAAACACAGTACCAATACCATGAGGTAGTTGGTTCTGATAAGACGAAGATCAATGAAAATGGGGGAATGTTTATGTTTTAATGGAAGTGGGGATGCTTTATGGGTATTTACGAACTAAGATAACACAAAACCTGGACAATGGCAGTATCCCATGTATCCAGCAGTGCACTCTTAATCTTTTAATGTTGAAGTATGATTCAAAACATGAATAAGTGCGCCATTTTTAAAGTCCCCATAATGCACTACAACGCTCACTGGCTTCCATCGAGCCTAGGTTTGTTTTCCAAAAACTGGTGCATTGTGGGATGGACTCAATACACCTTCTGGGTTGCGCCAATCAAACAATTTTAGGTCAAATCCCTTAGTGTCGCACCCTAACTTTATCGCACTTATTTACCGATAAATAGTGCTCAAAAAGGGGTACTACCCGGTCTGATTTTTGTTTGTACAAATGAATAGTGACCCTATTTTTTGTTCATATTTAAAAAAATATTAATGCTAAAGTGACAAAACTATGTATGTAATTCATATTTCCGAAAATTCCAAACATAAAGTCACGCTTAAGACGATCTGAAGCAACGTGTCTATAATCCGTATCAGACATGAGAACGTGCTGTTGTCATGGCAACGATAAACCCAGAAACCCTGATCTGGTAAGATGATATATCAAAAGTCATTGATCATCGATGATACAGTTAAAAGTCTACTTTGTGTGTCGAATGAACAAATCAGTATTTAATTGTATTGATCAAGCAAATGACAACCAACATTCATGACCTTGGCGTGCGTCAAGTCCCGTAACCCCATTTCAGTTTCCCCTACAAGGCTTGCAAATGTACGCAGAAAAGGCTCTATTTTGCTTGACCTGCAACCATACAGATATTAGAGAAGGTATTCCTCGTATGTTTTTAAGACCACGATGTTACTCCAGTTCCTGTAGAAACACTTTGTATTCTAAGGTTCAAAATCGAATGATAATAATAATAATAATAATAGAGGGAGGGCATTAGGTACAAAATGGTAGTAAAGTAGCGCCTCCAATAAAGTCCCAAAATAAAGGTATTCTGAGTACCCCGGGTAACATTCTGCAGAATCATCTGACTAGGGTATTTTTATAGGTGATAAGGTACGGGAAAAACACTCTCTGTTCTGTGACACGTGTATGATTAGATTTCGTTGTCTTAATCAAATGCATGTAGAATTGTTGCTTTAAAAAAATGCCTATTCAAAAATGGTCGTTTTGGCAGTGAAAAGACATTCAGTGATTAACCATTAACGAGGAGCCTCGAGAGTGCATTACAGTTACGAGCCGACCAACATTTATTTTAGAAGCGGGAAGAAAAATTGGTACAAAATAAAGGGAGGAAGACATACGGTCAAGAGGAGAGGGAGGAGGAGGATTAGGGGATTGGAGAGAGACAAAACAAAACCGCCTTCACATTCACCATTAAACTCCATGTCTTTGCCTAAGTGTCGTGCCACTTTTTTAATCAAAATGATGACTATAGGGTTGGGTAGAAACTGTCACTTTCAATTATTCTCCGTTGTCCACTTCGATGATCATTTGCACAGTATGGTCAGTTGCTGGATTCTATTTATGCCATGGGTTAAAATAGAAAGCAAACTTGACAGCTATTTTTAGAATCAAAAGCCAAGAAAAACCCTACCACGCACATTTGATTGATTCTGTGCCAATCAAAACTTGGATCTAAGTTACTATATCAAAATATCAACATCCAGGAATCATTGAGTTAAAGCGTTAATAAATTACTCTTAAGCAAGCATCTAATCAAACTCATTTAGACGTGTAATTTGGCGGATACTGAGGGGACGTTCATCTCCCTCCGGACCATTTACCACAAAATATTATCTACCTCTCTTCCGTTTACCGATTGAAACTCGATTGGAGCTTATACCAATTACCTTGTCAAATGTCATCTTGAATTGATCATTAAAAAACGGTAAATCAATTTTTTTTTAATTAAACGTATTTTGTTGGTTACCTTAGCATTGCCGTTGTCGTATGACTTATCAACTGATTCTTCGGCGACGGGAATAACCGGAGACGGCGGACACGGCGAAGGAGTGATAGTATTCTCTCGCCATGGCGGAGTATCCTGCTGGCGATTATTATACCGCTCAGAAATCGGCTTCGCCGTACTAGTCGAAGTTGTACCTTGGTCGACGTTGGTTGCAACCTTCACGGTAGAAGGGACATTCTTGTTAGAAGGGACATTCTTGTTTTTCTGTCCACGAAATTTATTCTTTCCTCGAGTGGTTAACCGGGCGAGACGCTTCATCTTGGTAAATTGGCCAACCAAAGATAGCATATTCGGTTGCCGCCGCTTTCACAGCATGAGTATTGATGACAATACTAGAGCCGATTTCCGATAAACTCCCACTAAAACTGAGCAAAATGTCCAAAGCGATATTACTACGCAGACAGACAGATAAGACCAAATTATTTGTATTGTCTTTCGTGTGAGTGATGCGTTTTGGTCTCAGGCATAATGCGATGATGACAGAACGGAATTGTCTGAAGTCATGGGCTACTGCTTTTGCCCATATGATCCTGGGAACGCAACCCAGCACTCGCGTCCCCCTGGCCCGGGGATAGTCGGGTTCCGCTCACTGCAAGTATTTTTAAAACTACTAAAGTGATGACGGGTTAAGATATGAGTTATTTACTAAACACTATATGACATTAGGGTTAAGGTCTAGGAATAAATTTTGAAAGCATAAAGCCTCATTTGCTGAAAGCATGCATCAGAGAGGAAGTTGACGCCAAAAAGTTAGTCCCTCTATCTTAATTTAGTTAGTAAAACAGGTTGATCGGGTCTACAGGTGCCAGCGAGCTAGTTAGGGCTTCGTTTAACCGTGCCACTCACTACAGACGTAATATCATAATCCTCAACTTACTCCCTATATAAAACGAATTGCCGGATATTAAGTTCGAAGGAACGAATTAACAAATAAATTGATGAGTTAACGCAACAACGTGGTAAAAACGGTGTTCATGTGATAGCATTAGATAAATGTTGTTGACAAAAATAACTTTTCTCTTCTATTTGATAATTTGGTTTCCCCACAGGATCAATTTGCCAGATACATAGTTAAAGGGAGCTTACATTACAATTGTTTGATCTTTTTTGTTATATATTGGTCAATATTGGTCGTAGACATAAACAATAAAAAACAATGTATGAATTTCACAAATTTTATAGATTTAAGGGTTTTACAGAAAATCATCAAACCATGACAATCCGCAATTTTTGTATCACCCGTAACTTTGTACGTTTAACCCACGTAATTTAAATTTGTTGATTTTTATCACACTGAGAGAAATAGTTAAAGGCCTTTTGTCAATTTTTAAAGTTTAAGCTGAATCAATCTGTACTTATTATGAGAAATATATACGATTGGTACCTCGATGTACATTGAGCCACTTGTAGTACTTACAGATAAGATACATGTACGTATTGATACCTCAATGTATAAATTTTGAGCCACTATAGGAGTACTTAAAGATAAGAAATCTGTAATACTTAAGTAATACTTAAGGGTAAGAAATGTGTACGTATTGATACCCCAATGTATAAACTTTGAGCCACTAGTGGTAATTACAGGTAAGAAATCTGTATGTATTAATACCTCAATGTACAAATTTTGAGCCACCTTTTTCATAGTAGTACTTACAGATAAGAAATATGTACGTATTTGATACCTCAATGTATAAACTTTGAGCCACTAGTAGTAGATAAGAAATATGTAACTATTAATACCTCAATGTACCTTAAGCCACTAATAGTACTTCCAGATAAGGAATATGTAGGTATTGATACCTCAATGTACCTTGAGCCCCAGGGCTTGAGCCACTAAGTACTTACAGATAAGAAATATGTACGTATTGATAAACTTTGAGCCACAAGTACTTTGTAGTAGTACTTAAAGAAATCTGTAAGTATTGATACCTCAATGTACTTTAAGCCACTAGTAGTATTTACAGATAAGAAATATGTACGTATTGATATCTCAATGTATAAACTTTGAGCCACTAGTAGTGGTACTTAAAGAAATCTGTAAGTATTGATACCTCAATGTACTTTAAGCCACTAGTAGTATTTACAGATAAGAAATATGTACGTATTGATACCTCAATGTATAAACTTTGAGCCACTAGTAGTAGTACTTACAGATAAGAAATCTGTAGGTATTGATACCTCAATGTACCTTGAGCCACTAAGTACTTACAGATAAGAAATATGTACGTATTGATAAACTTTGAGCCACTAATACTTTGTAGTAGTACTTAAAGGGGGATGGCCCGATTTAAGGATATGAAGTTTTCATCTTGATATATTGGCCTTCACTCCAAAACCCCACCTGTAAAGTTTCGTGCCGATATTTCAATCCGTTTTGATACGAGAGCTAAAAACGTGATTTTCTAAGCCCCACAGAGTACTGTGTAGAATTAATATTGGTCGACCAAAATAGGGCACGTTTTCGCTCATAACTTCCAAACCAAACAACCTTTGGCTCTAAGATTTCACATGGTAAATGAGAAAAATAGTAGCTTTCTTATGATACCAAAATATTGACCACTTCCGATAAAATCTGGAGCTTCTGGGGACGAGGCTATTAGCGATCGGGCCATGGACCTTTAAAGAAATCTGTAAGTATTGATACCTCAATATACTTTAAGCCACTAGTAGTATTTGTAGATAAGAATTATGTACGTATTGATAAACTTTGAGCCACTAGTAGTGGTACTTAAAGAAATCTGTAAGTATTGATACCTCAATATACTTTAAGCCACTAGTAGTATTTACAGATAAGAAATATGTACGTATTGATACCTCAGTGTATAATCTTTGAGCCACTAGTAGTAGTACTTAAAGATAAGAAATCTGTAAGTATTGATACCTCAATGTACCTTGAGCCACTAGTAGTACTTATAGATAAGAAATCTGTATGTATTGTTACGACGTTTCATGGACGCCAAGGTCAGAAATACCCTTTAAACAACAACTATTGTGTACAATGATCTTAATTTTATATAATAAACACTGTTTTATTATGATTGTTAATCAATTTGATATGTTCATGAATTGGGAATGTCCAAAATACTCAAATGGTTAATGTCATTATTTGTGATGATTTTCTTGCAAAATGTAAACTTTTTGAAATATTTATAATGTTTTAGATCCTTGGATGATTTATAAAAAAATAGTATTTCCTCAATCTACTCCTAACTTTCTTTTTCAATTTCTGTCAATGCCTCTTTCTGAATTCCATTCCAGTTAATAAGTGATCTTGTAAAACACGTTTCAAATCCGTTTTTCAATTTCTCTAATTTGTTTCCCAATTCTTCAAAGTTGCTTTTCAAGTGTATTCTCAGTACCTTTCTTCATCAATATACTTACGCTTTCAAACCCTTTTCTCACTTTCTCATTTCTTTGGCAGCTTGGCTTCCTCGACCTCTTTCTTAATCATTGATAAACATTTGTGGGTGTGTGCATCAATTCCGTTTTATATATTTTTATGAAACAGTAAAGTGTTCCGTATTCTCCTCTCAAACTATTGACCCTTCTTCAGTCACTTTCAACTTTTCCAATCCCATTTCAAATGTCTTTCAGAATTTACGACGCCGAATACGTAGAAAAAATACACGCCTTTTCTCAGAAAAATGAAATCATAGAAATGGTTTTGTTTAAAAGGTGAGAGGGATTAAACAATCCATGATGATATCACTCATTAAATTTTATTCATCCTTCAATATTCACATTCAAATCAATGTGTAATATAAACTGATGAAAAAATATAGCAGGAAAATGGTAAACAAAACACAATCATTAATGCATTTGAGAGAATACAATTCAAATGTATGGAAATGATTGTACAAGAAAGCACCTAAACCAAGTAATGTTGAAGAACAGTAAACAAATAATAACATCAAATAGATTCCACTTTGGGCAATTTTCATGAATCCGTTGAAGCAAAGCAATACTCCACGGCCGTTTATTAACTGTTTGAAACAATTCATTGTTTCAAATACGAAATCACGCATTACAAGTCTGGCACTTTTTGCAAACATTGGAGTGGCTATTTCTCTTAATTCCCTAGAGGAAAATGACAATCACCGCAAAAAATTGAGGTGGCCATTAGTTATGTTAGATCTAGGAGCACCTTCCCCGTAAATACAAGGCATTTTTTTTATTTTTGAAAAGTGGCAAAAATGGCATTTAGGGATTTAAGGGATATACTTTTTCGCATGTAATTCATTGAAATTCCTTTCTTATTTGATAACAGAAAGATTTCATAGATAAGAAAAATTACTGACAGGAAATTAATCTAGGTGAATTAATTACAACCTTTTAATTAAACCTGATGGTACCTCTTGATGCATTTTATAATGTAGACTAGGTAATGAGTGGGTTGAAAGGTTATGCAACTAACTAACTAACCGCACATTACACTATACACTTTAAAAAATCCATGAAATAACACGAGGGTTTATATAATATTTGTTTTCGGGGCAAGTATTATGTATTATTATTTTATATAGGCTTCCGATGTGTCCAAGAAATCTTGTATTGTACAGTTTTGGTAAAAGTCCCCGGATGCAAAATATTCTTTTTAATATTGTTATGCCTCCGGGCATTTTAGCGAGAATGCCATTTATTGAAACACTGTATCGCTCGCTAGTTGGACTACAACGCTGTCAACGCAAGGTTTGGTTGAGTCAGGCTGATATTTTTAAACATAATAATAATAAGATTGAATGACTTTATTTTTCGTATGATACAAGAAATATATTGCACTCGCTAGAAAAATATAATCGTCTTCGACTTCGTACAATATTTTCTAGCTCGTGCAATCTTTTGGTTCATACTCAAGCCATTCAATATTTATAAATATTTTAGACACCCTATATTTTTTGAATCTTTGTTACCTCATGATTGCTAATTGGTCACAATGGAAACCGTCGTGAAATTTGGAGGCAATCATCAACATGGTTAGAACTCAGAGTGGTTAGAATTATGGTAGGGCTGATTGAGGTCTAGAGCTGAAATATTTGGAAGCTGCATTTCGACTGGTTATTGAATTATGAAGAAATTAGCCAATCAGAATGCTGTACGATAGGCTCACGGAGTTATAATCATCTTCATGACCTTGTACTCCATCTTGCACATATGGCTTTTACTAATAGTTTTCGGAAATCTTTACCGCCACACTCCTCTTTTCTGTCTCAGAAACCGCTCAACTCGCTTTCAAAACTTCACATTCACAATATATTTTCGATATGTGTCTCTCTCTCTAATCGTTTAATATCTTTTTTCCATTTCTATATTCGCACTGCAAATTTGTTTAAAGGTCCATGGCCCGATCGCTAATAGCCTCATCCTCCTAAGCCCCAAATTTTACCGGAAGTGGTCAACATTTTGGTATCAGAAGTAAGCTACTATTTTTCTCATTTATCCTGTGAAATCTTAGAGCCAAAGGATGTTTGGTTTGGAAGTTATGTTACCCATTTTGGTCGACCAATATTAATTTTTACACAGTACTCTATGGGGCTTACAAAATCACGTTTTTAGCTCTCGCATCAAAAACGGATTGAAATATCGGCGCGAAACTTTACAGCTGGGGTTTTGGAGTAAAGGCCAATCTATGAAAACTTCATATCCTTAAATCGGGCCATCCCCCTTTAATTAAGCAAAGCATAAAAAACAAGAAACAAAATACAATGAAATGAGCAATAAAGCCATATTGTTCGTGACTATTCAAAGGTGATAAAAGCTAATTTGGTCCATAGACGTCCAAACCAAAATCCGAACGCTAGGCACCTGTACAAAATTGTTAATTACTCACAATTTCTCAAATAAAAATTCAATGTCCTCAATAAAAATAATAAACGCAAGTGTAAGTAAAATATATGTTTTAGTAATCACTGTACGTTATTGAAACGGAAGCTAGGGTATTATAATTAATACCTTTTAACGCAGGTAGTTTCTAACCGAAAATATGACAATCCTATCCTAAATTCTGGTTGAATCCAATCACGCATTTCATGGAAAGGATTTACTTCTTGAGTGCATAATGCAAAAAATACAGCCCGCGCAAAAATTTGTCCGAACTAAAGACCAAAATAGTCTGACCAAGGCGACTTAAGGGGTTATAAATCCCCACTGTGATTTTCACATTCCAATCAAGTTGTAAGTGTGCGGCAATCTAAACCCACCGCTTACCATACCGCGGTTATTCGTTAGAGAAGGACTGAATGGAAGATGCACAGTCTGGGATTACAGTCGCTTCTATATTTAATACAATTACAGGTACTCTGTTAACAGCACTTTTCGACGACCATCAGGCGAATGATGCGTCAATGGCGTGACAACCGAAATCAATTGGTTGTTTCAGAAAACAAAACGGGTAGGTATTACTTTGGTGTCACAGAAACTTTGAGGATGAAACTAATATCAATACAAAACAAAACAAGAAGCAAATTAATTAGTAGAAATTCGAACTATAGTATGGTATGATATCGGGTGTTGTTTAGGACTTTCTGGCCGACATGGCCGAAGGCGACAATCGGCAGCTATGAGATTTCAAGGTGTCAAACTAAGCTCCAAATTACAGGTGAGGGCTTATTGATTGTCAGAAACCACGGAAAATGTACTCAAATGGATAAATTTTACCTATTAGGCCCCCGCCTTGTTATTTAGTGGTTATGAATTCTGTCGCGACTTAACAAAGTCAAACTACGGACCTTCTAACCCATTTATTACCAACTAGTAGTTAACTCTGCGAGTTACATCCATGTGAGTCTCTGTGAGTCGAATGAAGAGCTGAAGAGAACAGAAGGGATAACAAAGATATTCGTTTATTAAAAAGCAAGCGGTCATTCCGTTTTCTATTTAATTTGTAAAATTTGAAGGTTACGTATCTACCAAGAACTTTACCGGGATAATACTTCTACGATCTTGTCTTGCTATGTAATTCGGATGCAACAGTTTCTGATTGGTATCCGAGGTAAGCAAGAAATTTCATATATACTCAATGTAAACTAACAAAAGGAATCTAATTAACCTAAGGAGAGCGTATCCAACTGGTTGGGATATTCACCTTAGGTGGAAGGTCTCCGGTTCGAACCCCTGTAGGACCACTTCCTGCTATTTAATCGGGTACAAATCTGGACTTCATTACGAACTATTGATTAAAACTAGAGTATAGTCTCTTCTCGTGATCCATTTGGACTTGCGCAAATAAACCATGAGAATATCTCGTCATTAGAAGTGGACGTTAAGACGTCGGTCCCATGACATGAATCGTACATGTAGATCCGTAGTCACGAGTAGGGTGGTAACCCCTGACGTCCCAAGTCATCTGGGTCGTTTCGAGGGATACGCGAGTAGAGTGGTGGTTAATCACTGTTGGGGACCTCTGAGGGTTCGGTCCTCTAAATTGTAATAAGTTAAAATGATGACACGACTGTAATCTTTTGAGTATACAACTTGGTCAAATTAAGTAACCCTAAGCATTGTTATGGGTAAATAATCATCTTTGACTATTTTATTAATGTTGTATTAAAGGGGCAAAGGTTGTGCCTTTTCAATCAACAGTTTGTTCCAGTGAAAACAACAATAATCTTTGTTTCAATTTGATAAAGTTGTTTTTAATTTAACAGCATTGCAACTTTTTCTGGTAGGGGGAAACAAGGTGTTTCTTGTAACAAAAAAATGTGAATATTTGCAGGCCAGAAGACGACGACCGAAGAAGAAGAAGGACGATGACAGGGATCTGGAAATTTTGAAGAAGAGATATAACAACACAAGTCCGATAACAAACGCGTTTTTTTTAAAGTTAGATGCAGACAGGATCGCATTCTTAAAAAACGGCCTTGAATACTAATATCGTTTTCACCAGTAACTTGTAGGAAAGTATATAAAATAGCTCAGCTGATTTCTCAATAGATTACTACGGGAAAATTATAGCCCATTTATATTAGTGACCCAGTATCTTCGACGGTTGTGTGCAATTGACAGCATGGTCTAGGCGGTGACATAAGGTGGTTTTGAAAGGCTTTTTAAAACGTAAGGGAAGAAATAAAAAAACCATAACAGCTAACAAATATATGGAAAAAACAAGGCTTAGGTTTGATATAAATGGGTATTACAAACATTCAAAATGTTATTAATGAGTCAGTCAGCTTCCATCATACTAGACGGGGAACATATTCCAGATGCATGGTGTCACATAAGAATTGAGTGTTTTTGTACCGATTCATCTGAGCCAGGAGCGGCGGTGTCGGATGGGGACCGTACTTTTGCTCTGGTGGTGGTTGCGGGGGGGGGGGGGGGGGGCGGGGCGTATTGAAAGTACAGTTTAATTAATCGGAGAGAGGTCAGATGTACAGTACTATGGGAACGGAAAGTAATTAATGTTTTGGTTTTAGTTTTTTCATAGACAATTTTGACACCAATGTTTATTCAAATACAGAATTCATTGAGAATCTGAAAATCATGGGTGTCAATTTTAAATGTGTTCGTGAGTGTTTTATAAGGGGGAAAAATTAGTACAGGGGTAAAACAATAAAAGTGTTTAAATTGTTTTAAAAAATTGTATACCAATTGTTCTTTTGCTAATAGAGTTTCTAAAAAAGGTTAGTTTGCTTCCACACCCCATATTCTACGACATATTGTTTTTTGTAGAATGGGCTCAAGAAAGTTCAAAATCATTATTTAAGAATGGTCGATCTTGTTGAAACTTGTTTAAATCGTTCATGGGTCATACCTAAATAGGACAAATGAATAGATTCTGTGTTTCACCTTTCAAAGCGAGAACTTTTACAGAGCTGACTAGTGGTCTCCCATAGGACCTATGAACCAAGGCCATATTTGCCCTCTTAGTTATATCAAAGTCATTGACAACACGACCTGTATATTTGGCTTCTATATAGTAAGACGACAATTTGGCCCCATGTTTTAAAACAAACCGATGGAATCTGAGATTTACCTCCAGTGATGACCTTGAACCCATTTTGCCTTGTAGCTCTCTTACTATGACCAGTAAGGTAGAGTAAAATTACCTTTCTGTAATCATGAGGTACTGAACATGATGGTAAATGATGGTGGTGAAACACCATTTTGACCCCCTCTATATTTTGAACTCTGATTGGAATCCTCATACAATTTTGATTTAGAAAAAACCTTGGTTGCAAGATTGTATATGACATTTCCACAAAAATACAGTTCCACATGTACTATTCTCTGAGGCATTTGAAGACTGTGACCGGAACCTCGAATGTTATGCGCTCATCAATGGAAGTCAATGCAACTGCTGAAAGCACGCGGGGTAAAACAAACATGTTCAAGTGCATCACATACCAACTTCCCAGCTAATTCTTGGTATGTTGGGGTTTGCAGATGTCAATCTTACAACCGGGACAACCCAGAAGCAGCCCATTGCCATTATCAACAGGACAAGGGCGCACATGACAATCTGACAAGTGTCATCCGTATCCGGGAAATGTCGCTCTAGGACAGAGCAATCTACCTGAGCAGACACGGACCTGTGAGATTCGAATTATACAACAGATTAAGGTCAGGGTTTGCCACCTCATCTACATGAAACTGGTGTTTTTAGATGAGGAGCAATGGCTACAAAGAATTCAGTTTTGCTGTCATTGAGCTTTGGCATATTCTTCTTCATCATTCCTGCATTGAGAGCATCAATGCCACACGACCCTCAGGCGATGATGCGTCAATTGCGTGCAACCGAAATCAATTGGTTGTTCAGAAACATAACCGGGCTAGTTCTACTTGTTGTCACAGAAACTTTGAGGATGAAACTAATATCAATACAAACAAAACAAATGGAACAATAATCAGTAAGAATTTCTAACTTAGTATGTATGATATCGAGGGTGTTTGTTTAGGACTTTTTCTTGCCGTCATGGCCGAAGGCGACAATCGGCAGCTATGAGCTTTCAAGGTGTCAAACTTAAGCTCCAAATAACAGTGTGAGGGCCTTAGATTGTCAGAAACCACGGAAACTGTTTCGCAATGGATAACTTTTCCCCTTAGGTGGTCCCCCGCCATGATTTGTGGTAAAATTCTTCTGCGGCGTCTTTACAAAGCTAAAACAACGACCTTCTATAGCCCATTTATTATACCACTAGTAGTTTAACTCTGCGAGTACACTGAGTCGACGCAAGAACAGAAGGGATAAGAAAGATCTATTCCTTTATGAAAAATTCAAGAATGCAAGCCGTCATTCGTTTCTTTCTATATTATTGAAAGGTTACGTAATCTACCAAGAACTTTTATATATAACATAACGGGATCAGACTGCTAAATCTATCTACGATTCTTGTCCTGCTATGTAATCCGGATGCAACGGTTTCTGATTGTATCACATCCCCGAGGGTAAGTATACATTTCAATATATACTCATAAAGTGTACTCAATGGTCAATTAACAAAAAAGGAACGATAATTACACCTAAGGGGAAAGCGTATCAACTGGTTGGGATATTCACCTTTGATGCTGAATGTCCCCGATTTCGAACCCTGGGCACTTGCTGGGATTGTAATCTGGTACTAAATTCTTGGACTTAATATTAAGCTCTTGATTAAAACCAGTACTACTCGCCTCATGATTCATTTGGACTTGGACACTAAACCATGAAAGTCCCGTCCTTTGAAGTGGACGTTAAGCGGTCGGTCCCAAGTACAGGAAATTACTAATCTTACATGTCTTCGTCAGTCAGAGTAGGGTGGGTAACCCCTTACTGTCCCAAGAGATCCTGGTCCAGTTTCGAGGATACGCGAGTAGAGTGGTTAATCACATTTGGTGATAGACCTTCAGGGTTTCGGTCCTCTAAATTGTAATAAATAATTTAACAAAAACAAAAGAAACAACTTAGTCAAAGTTAAGTAATCGTCACATTATTGGTAAAATATAGTTCAGCATAGCGTAAGCCTTACCAATCTTTGACTAATGTAGGACGGAAAGGCAAAGGTGGTTCCTTTTCCCAAATCAACAAAAGTATTTACAGGTAAAGTAGCAACAATAATTCATATGTATAGAAGTTGCTTTTAATTTAATAACATGCCACTGTTCTGGGTCGCGGGTATTCTTGTAATAATTGAAATTTGCTGTTTAACCGTGGTCAAGGTAGACCGACGAAAAGAAGTGAAGGAGTAGGAGACTATGTCAACCCAAGTTAATACAAGTGTACATGTTTTATTATTACAATTTGAAATAAAATTTTTTAAAGTTAGATCATACTACATTCTTTCAAAAAAACGCCCTTTTAATAACTTCTAATACCTAGGCTAAATATCGTTTTCACCGGGTACTTTAGGCTTCAGCCTGTTTCTTCAATGATTAACTACGGAATTATAGCCATTATAGTAGTGACCAGCCCCCATATCTTCGACGGTTGTGTGCAATTGAAAGCCTTGTCTTAGGCGTTGCTAAGGTGGTTTTGAAAGGCTTTTTTAAAATTAATGGAAGAAATAAAACATCCACAACAGCTCACAAATATTGGAACAACACAGGCTTAGTTTGATATAAATGTGGTATTCAACTTCAGAAATGTATTAATGAAGTCAGATTCCATCTACTACGGGTAACATATTCCAGTGAATGGGGTGTCACATAAGAGATTGAGTGTTTCGAGATATCATTCGAACCAGGAGGGCGGTGTCGGATGGGTAACCGTACTTTTGCTCTGGTGGTGGTGGTGGGTGGGGGGGGGGGGCGGGCGTATTGAAGTAACATTTAACATTAACGGAGAGGCAATGTAGCTAGTCATGGGAAATGTAACTAATGTTTTGGTTTAAGTTTTTTCATATACATTTTTGCCACCATGTTTTTTCAATACAGAATTTCATGAGAATCTGAAATCATTGGTGTCAATTTTAAAATGTGTTTTTGTGTTTATAATGGGGCAAAACTTAGTACAGGGGTAAACAATACAATGTTAAATTGTTTTAATAAATTTATACCACTCTGTTCTTTTGCTCATAAGGTTTCCTAAAAATGTATAGTTGCCATATTTACTACCTATTGTTTGAGTACAATGGGCTCAAAAAGTTCAAGGAGGTCATTATTTATAGAATGGTTCGATCTTGTTGAAACTGGTTTTAAAACACTCGTTCATTGGGTCATACTAAATAGGAAAATGTATCTAATTCTTACTGTTTCACAACCTTTCAAAGCGAGACTTCTATGACCTAGTGGCCCTCCCATAGACCCTATGAACCACGGCCATATTTTTGCCCTCTTGTTATCATCAAAACGTCGTTGACAACACACCCTGTATTTTCGGCTTCGGTATAGTAAGACGGACAATTTGGCAACCATTTTTAAAACAAACCGATGCATCTGAAATTTTACCTCAGTGTGACCCTTGAACCCGTTTTGCCTTGTATCTCTCTTTTACTATGACCCTCAGGTAAGTAAACTATACCTTTCTGTAATCATTGAAGGTACTGAACAGATGGTAAACATGATGGTAACCATGTTGACCCCTCTTAATATTTTGACCTCTGATTTTTTGGAATCTTCAATACAATTTTTGATTTAGAAACCTTGGTTGCAAGATTGTGCTATGACATTTCCTCCACAAAAATACAGTTCCCACATGTACTATTTCTCTGAGGCATTTTGAATCCTGTGACCGTAACCTCGAATTGTTATTCGCTCATCACAAGGAATCAATGCAACTGCTGAAGCACGCGGGGTAAATAAACATGTTCAAGTGCATCACATACACAACTTCACAGCTAATTCCTTGGATGTTTGGGGTTTGCAGATGTCAATCTACAACCGTGCCAACCCAAAAAAGGAAGCAGCCCATTGCCATTCAACAGGACAATGGCGCACATGACAATCTGACAAGTGTCATCCGTATCCGGGAAATGTCGCTCTAGGAACATAGCAATCTACGGGCGACCGGACCTGGAGATGCGAATGAGACACCAATAAGGTCAGGGTTTGCCAACCTATCTACATGAAACTGGGTGTTTTAGATAGGAGCATGGCTACAAAAGAATTCGTTTTTTGCTGTCATTGAGCTTTGGCATATTCTTCTTCATCATTCCTGCATTGAGGCATCAATGCAACACGACAGGCGATTCAAGCGGTGCAAAAAGAACAGTCCTTAGGAGCAAATAGGTGAATAACTACTGTACATCCCCAACAATGGAACTACAAACAAATGATCAATAATATGGTAAAGCCCGCTAGTGGGAATCGAAGGACTCCCAGAATAGAACTTGTGGTAGGCCAAATTTCTGCTCAACAGGATTTTGGCAGTACTTTAATGCATACCCTGTTCGTCTATCAGACAGATAAGATAACACTGCAGTACCTTAAAGGTGCCAGAAGAGATTAGGATGTTGGAAGTATTTTTTCTTTCAACCCAATTTCTTTTTTTTTAAAACGTATTTGTATTTCAACGCCTCATTCCGTAAATCAAAGGTTGAATGATTACATAATGAGTCCCGCAGTACGCATGTGAGGTGAATCCATGCGTAATATTGAATTACGTTACAATGCCTGTTTGTTTGGGAGCTATAAAATGTTATCAGACTTCTTGTTATAAATCATGTCGGTGCAGCCGCATTAATAACTGTCCTCTCCTCGATTTCTTTCTTCTTTCTTCTTCTTCTTTCTGTTTGTACCCCCGATTGCTTCAAAATGCTACTATTGCCAGAATGCTTGGTCCGATAGCACTTGAGAATGGTCACCAGAACCCCCCCCGACCCAAGTTCCTATACGGTGTTTCACATTTTACCATAGGGGTCACGTAGGGTCCACTAGTCGGTCATTGTCGCTCTAACAAACCCTTTTCCCTATTCTCCCACAGTTCGCATGATGCCATTCGGTCACAGGGATTGCCAGATGCCTGGCCTTATGCCTTGTTCACGATTTTCAATCCAAAGTCATTTATGGGTCAAAAAGGGCAGTCCTCTCTAATAACGCCCTCTAATAAGTTCAAATGCTACTAGTGTTACACATTTAACGTGATCTTGAACCAGACTTCTTCAGATAACCCCTGACCAGTGCCACACAGGTGGTTGCAGATTGGGTCAAGTCACACAGAGGTTTCATTAGAGGTCAGTTTCGGTCTAAAACCCTCATTTTTTGCTGTTTCTTCTGCCACCAATCAATTGCGATAATCACTATACTTGGTCAGAAGAACTGCCGACCCAAGGCCATATTATGTGTTTTACAGATTGGGTCAAGGTTCCGTCGGGGTCATTACAGTCGAAGTCGCTCTTTTACCCCCTCCTTTGGCTGTTTTGTTCCACATATCAATTCCTATAATCATAGACTTGGTCAAAGAACCACTGACCTAAGGCCCCTAAGGGTGTTCCAGATTTTTGGGTCCAAGGTCACCTGGGCCGATTAAAGGGCATTCTTTAACTATTGAAAGCCCTCAACCTCACCCCAGATATCAATTGCTATAAATCCAACCATCACACCACCGGACTTGGGCAGAAGAATTGCTGACCCAACCCTTATAATGTGTACATAGCTTGGGGTCAAAGGTCACGGACGTGCACGTAGTCACCCCCGCATGATATCTCGTTCTTTCTAAAAGCACAATCGATGCCTAGTTTCTTTCCCTTCTCCAAGCCGTTGTGCAAGCCGTTGTACGTCTTGACGCACTGATTCAGCCAGGGGTGGCCATACTCGAGTTGTCGGACTGATTGACAATTTGAAACAGTACTATTGAACATTTTCAATATAACTGATGTGAAACTTGAATGAAGAGACTGACATTCAAGTATGGTGGCTGATATACACCTTGATATTAGTACAGGGAATCCTTTAGGTCGTTTTTTGACATTGGTCGTCGGCACAGAAAGCCAATACCTTGAAAAGTGCCGTAGCCATCAAGCACTGTATTAAGTATGGACTTGTCGACTCATTGCTGCGTCTGGAAGTCAATTACACTAGAAATAACCCTACACAATGGCGCAGTAATTATCATGCACCTACTTATCCTCCTGCAATTCTGTTTTTCTTTTCTTCGATGAAAATAAATATTAAGAAGTCTGTATTTTGGAGATATTCTTGTCGTGATTCGTGCGATCACGATTTTTGACTTATGTATGTCGTCATACTAGAAATGAGGGTGAATTCGTACATTTATTTATTATTTAATCTTTCTTTAGGCATGGTAGTCCCTTCAATGCTAATGCATTCACTGGTTTCCAAGGAGGCCCTGCAGTTACAATAGACAAGATAAAATTAAACTGAAAGATTAATGCACATACATGTAATATTAACCAATGAGAAATATATATGATATATCTATATAAATATATTATATTAATTAGCTTATTTAATTAGCATAAAAATTAATTGGCTTTGGTTTAATCAGTTGGAATTAAGAGTGCTCTCAATCCCATTACAAGGAGAGCGTTAAAAAAAAAATAAATTACAAAGTATATACCTCTGGAAAGGCAAACCGTACTACTTCTCTGAGTTTCATCGTATAAAAACCCTCACTTACGATCACCGGGTATCCGATCTTCAGACTGATATGACTCATAGTCGTGTCTTAACCATAAGACATGTATGTATATACACCAATGCCATGGTGTCACGACTGAGGCATTTCCAGCACTGGTCTGTAACTTTTTCCAAATAGTCGAGAGTGCTTGCTCAACCACTACGAATAGTGGGGGCTTAATATAACATATAGTAAACAGCATTATTTACAGTGACTATCTTTGGAATTAAGATGCTCAATCCCATTACAGTAAGCGTAAAATAAATTACAAGTTTTTTTTTATAGACCCTCGGAAAGGCAACGTTACTCTTGAGTTTCACGGTATAACCCCTCACTTACGATAACCCGGTATCCGATCTTCAACTGATGATGACTCATTAGTCCGTTTCTTAACCAGAAGACATGTATGTATGTACCTGCCATGGTGTTACGACTGAGGCATTTCCAGCACTGGGTCTGTACTTTTCCAAATATTCGAAAGTGCTCAACCACTACGAATAGTGGGGGGCGTAATATACTACACATAGTAAACGATTATTTACAGGTGCTATCTTTGAATTAAGAGTGCTCAATCCCATTACAGGAGAGCGGTCTTTTACTTTATATAACTTTGTAATTTATTGTAATTTAATTTCCTTCGTTTGTGACCATCGACATTTTCGAGCTTAAACCATTCACAGGTATAGTTTAACTAGCCAGTTACAATGCAACCGTGTAAAAATCTCCAAATTTTTGAAAAATGGGGGCGCCCTTCAAAAAATGTGCTAATATTTGCTTTAAACATAGGCTTAATTTAGTATGTGCCCTAAGTAAAAAGAATTTTAAAATTTTTGTACCAAAAAACGTTAAAATTTCATATTTTTTTTATAGAAAGCTTTAACATTAGTGAAAAGTAGAGAACCCCGTCCTTGGGTGGCCTCCCCTGTTAGTAACTGCCAAGCAGCGAACAACTAATCTCTACAAAAAACACCAAACAACTGTTTTTTCCATTACATAATTTCTTAAGTAAACCCATATCATGACTAGATCTCAGCGTAGGCCTTTTCTAAGGTCTGCCTTGACTATAACGTCATTGATGGTGGAGGGGGTTTTCCAATGCACAGTAACATCATTGCTGATTTGTGTAATCTCTCCAATGCGATGTCCTCTGTCTGCAGGAAACCCACAGAGGAATCAATTACCACCGCCCAACCATACCAGATGGTTCTTGCCACCGAGAGACCACATCGACAAAAATATGGAAGTGCTATTTATGTGAGAACAGGCACCACAGTAGAACAACCTCAATGTCTGATGAAAACAACATCTAGTCCTCACCATGGAGCTTAGCTCTGTCATAGTTTTACATCCGTCTCACCAATATACAACCTCCATCAGTAGACTTCAGGCACCCTTCAACTCAACCTTGGGAATTCCACCAACCTCACACTTCTTCATTGGCAACTTTCAACAGCCATATTACCCAATGGGGCTAACAATGAAACTAACAAGACTGGACAAGCTGTCGAAGAATGGATAGACATCAGGCATCTACGTCGCCTTCACGACTCTAAGCTGCCGCCATAATTTTATAGCGCCCGTTGGAAGAGACGGTACAACCCTGATCTATTGTTAGCAAAAACACTCTCTAACTCTAAAACCTGTGTAGCAAGATTGTTTCGGATGGAGCCTGTTCCACTAACTCAACATCGACCAATCGGTCTCCAAGTCAACCTGCAGTAAGACCAAATAAAGTGCTTTAAAAGCGTCGCTTTAACTACATTAAAGCAACCGTCAAGGACTCACTTGATGACCTGGATCATAACGTGAAGAATGATTGCTCCAAAACCTCATAACTATGACAAATTTGCCCAACTAGTAACCAGACTGCCCGAAGATTCACACCCGAGGCGTAGCGGAATATATACCAGGCCTTTCAAGGAAATGGCTAGAGAATATCAAGATTATATCACCATGTTTTGAAGCCTAATCCTTTTTCGAATTAAACAACTGCTAAAGTGAGGAAGTGTTCGGGATTGATCTCCCACGAAAAGATCAAAACCTGGTCATACTTAATTGAATCCACCAATGACCCCCCAGTAAGAAAGCATGGTCCAACAGAACCTCCAATGCAGCCAAATGTCACACCCACCAAGTTCTCACCAACTGCTTTACAATGTCAATGCAGCAAGAAACCCACGTAAGATCAAAAAGACCATAAGTGGTATAGTGGTGACCCTGGTTTTCACTCGCCCCTTTCAACATGTTGACGAACTGGATACCGGTATTTGCTAAACTTCAACCCGGAAAAGCAGTAGGGCCTTGACAACAGCTCAACTGACAGCTGAAAATCTCGGCCCAGTAGCAAGGAGTGGCTTTCTTGAGCTTACACTTGCTGCCTTATTTCTCAAAGGTTCCCAAAGATCTGGAGGAAAAGCACATGTTATGGCACTCCTAAACCTGGGAAAGATCCACCCAATCAAGAGCTACAGACCTATTTCTTCATCCTCCTCAGCCATCCTACAAAAGCTCTTTGAACGTCTCCGGCTCAATCGTATTGCACCCCTGTGATAGACTAACAATAACAACAAGCCAGTACTCAACCTACTCAACACATTTAGGATGTTTTCGAGAAGGGGGTATGTAACCGGGCTTGTGTTCGTTGATCTAGTCAGCAGCGTACGACACTGTTTAACACAGATTAAAGATTCCTGGAAATTACCAAGGACACAGCCCGTACGCAGGTGCGGGTTCCGCATCCCCCCCCCCCCAAAGTCCCACAAAATGGGCCAAAGGTCCACTTTTTGCTGAATTGTTTTGATAAAAAGAAAGAAAAAGGCCCAAATTTAGAGAAATTTTGACAAGAAATTCCACTTGTGATGATGAAAAACGTTCAAACAAGTCAAAAAAGGGACCATTTAAGGGGTGTTTTTATCAATAAAGGTGTTCCCAATTTTTTTTGCGAAAAAAGGTCCGCTTTTTCGAGGTCCCCCCGCACCTCCTCCAAAATAAATCTGCGGTACGCCATGCCAGGACATCCGCGTTGACGATCTTATCCGAGATTGCTGGCAACATGATGTTCCTTTGTTCAGCTAGGAGCGAATAGACCGATGGCGTAGGCTCAAGAATGGGCTACCACAGGAAGTGTGCTTGCCCACTCTCCTGTTCAACATCTACCAACGACCAACTAGGAGTGCAGGAACCTGTTCGTTTTATTTATGCAGATGGAAATTAGCGCACAAGATGCCGAATTCATAGTTGTTGAAAGAAGACCTCCAAAGCTTGGATGCACTCACTCCTATTTGGATGAACCACCTACGTGCAAATCCATCTAAGCACAGGTGTGGGCTTTCCATCTACGCACCGTGATGCCAAACGTCACTGAAATTTACCCCTGGTCTGGAACACCCCGGGAGTCACTGGTTATTAACCCTGTCTACCTAGGAGTTACCTTGGACTACACTCTCTTCTCTTTATAAGACCCACATTGAGAAGACGAAGAGTAAAGTATGTTCACGCAATACATCTTGAACAAACCTTCACTGGCAAAGATGGGTGGCCCGGCCCACATACCCTAATATCGATGGCACTTGCCATGTGCTCTCATGTAAGAGTATGCCTGCCCTGTATGGGAAAATCAACCCATGGCAATAAGCTTGATTTCCAGCGTTAAAATGCCTCCTGCCGGCTTTCACATGATGCCTCCGTCCCACACCAACGGAAAACTTATACATCCTATGCCTAGCAGGAATTGCTCCACCATACATCCGTCGTAGCGTAGCGAGCATGCAAGAGCGTAGCGCCAGTATCTTAATTGAATCACCCTATGTCCTGTACAGATACTGCTGCCAACCGCCTTAAATCCAGAGAGAGCTCCTTAAGGCATAAGTCTCAAAAAACTCTTTGAAACGTCTCTCAGGAGGTCCAGAGAGTCGCCTTGTTGGAAAGAAAGACTTGCCATCACCAAGTAACATCTATGGTATGATAACCTGGTGAGCATCTCCCACTGGAGCTGACACCGCTATGGGCTTATGCGGATGTCTCAACATTGAGAACCAGAATTGGGCCGATCTAAAGTTTCCTTTGCAGGTGGGGCTATCTGGAACAGATCATGACACTACCTTTGGTTGTGGAACATCACCACAGACAATGTAACATCTGCTGGTGGTCTGCCATTGCTGGAGCAACAATGCACAAATATGGACCTTGCCGGAATTCAAGTGAACACCAGACATGTACCCGTCTCTGGTTGGATCATATTTGAGACCACAGTGGTTGGACCGATAAGAAGAAGAAGTGAAACAAATCAGAATTTTCAACATTTTTTAGGGACACCTGTTATTTGAATCTCTCGTTGCACCTTTAACAACCTACCCAAGTTTAGATTGCAATCTATTAATCAAAATGTTGTGACTGAACATACCGAAGACACTGCTGACTCAAGCAGCAAGAACACTCTTCCTTTGGTTAGACTGGTCTAACTTTTTGTGCATACGGACCTTCGTCCTTAAACCTAGGTAACGAATATTCTGGTAGCTAAAGAGTATTTCCCTACAACTTTCCACTATATACTGAACCGGGTACGGTGGATCCAAATTGTTTTGCGTATGTCCCTAAATTATTTCCCTGATAGAGAAGGGGGGGGGGGGGGGGGGGGGGGGGATGAATCAAACATTCTGAATGACCAATATCACAATATATAGTCAGGTTTTTTGATTACCTATCGATTTCTTAATGTCAAAATATACCTTGCATTACACGTGAGTTAATCGTAAGCAGCACGCAACCACCGACTCAACGGTTTAAAGGTCAGTTACTAAATATGAAGCCACAACTTTGCTTACATAGCAAGCAGATTATTACAACTTGGAAAGCTGACTGATACAAGAGAGATCAGACATTAGTAAGTGAGAGAAATGATTTATTGTTAATTTTGTACACATAAAATCTAAAATTCTGTATTCTTCTGCTCAACCAATCCACCTTTATCAACTTGATTTTGTTATTTACGCTGCGTCCATCAAGTATAAAGTAACAGTCTTATTGTATCCACAACTCTATGGAGTTCTTTCGGCAAGCTTTGACTTAACAACTATGTACACGGAAGACGTTTCATAATAGGTCCAAGTATGCAATGAGGTATTGCTATTTATTACGTCATGAGCTACTGCACAGTCATACAGCGCATGGCGGGATCAATGTAATACCTCATTTGGCCATCTTTGGCTTTTCTTATGAAACGTTTACCCATGCATGTGCCAACCAAATCCGTAACTTATTGCTTAACCTTATTAAATTTACCGCGTTCTGGAAAAAAACCCAATGAATTCAACGACCGATATTATCTTACATACAACTGGTACCACACCATGAGATTAATTTCAAAACAATTTTTTTTTCGAAATTCTTTTGACGTAATCACGTAACCCATGTGGTACAAACCAATGGGCTCACTATTGCAAACCTCCACTTTGTTATGAAATTGCCACGTTTCATTATCTAGCCCAAAAATAGTTCTAAAAACTAGGGGTCAAAGTTTAACGCTGAAGGTCAGTCTGTGACTGAAGTTCGTATACTGGTGAAGTAATGATTCCATCAACTGAGTACTCTGCAGGAAAAGAGAAAATTATTATGAGTCACAGGTTTGAGCTATTTGTGCGAAGACTTGGTTCAGCGGTAGTGATTGTAATCAATACAAAACGCAGCCCAGATGCGGCACGGACTCGCATGTTTTGGAACAGAACAAAATGACCTTGGCCACCAAATTCTGAAGTTATTCTCGAAGGCAAACATATTGGGTATCAATCTATAAAATTGAGAGAAATTACTCCTAAAGATTCAGGGATATTAAACCTGGTAAAACGGGAATATCATCGTGCATAGATGTGTAATAAGAAGAGTTAATATGATAATTTGATTCTGATATCCTGCCAATGGGAATAATAGTGCAAATGGTATAAAGAATTCGGTCCAACATTGATCCTGTGCACACATGACAAAGAAGTGATAAGATGCAAAACTCTCACATGAAATGGCATCTACATAAGTGTGATACAGTGTCAGTATAGATTTTCTTAATGGACAAGGGCGGCTTCAAAACGTAACCATCGGTTGCTCGCCGGTTCTGTCCCGGTGTGGCAGGAGATATATTCATCTGGCTCACAAGTCCGGGAACAATGGTGAACAATAGGGCAATCGATTCATTTGACTCGTCAACGCCCATTAGTTTCACGCTTTAGTACGTTGTCGTCTATGACCCGGACTATGATTACCTGCCTGACAATACTTGCTTTCACACCGGTTCTTCCTGGTTGGAACCGTTTTTCAAACGAAACATTCAAGTTTATAAATCATTTTGGAAACTCTCACCTGAATACGATTGCATTAACTGATAATGTCATTTTAAGAATTTCTAAATCCTCATGGTCACGCTACTCTTTTGTTGTTGAAATAGTGTCATAAACCATTCTTTCCTCGATTTTAAAATATACAACTATCGCCTCAAAAAATTAACGTTAAATGAAGAACTACCACTCACTAACCCCTTCAACATGGACGCATTGGCATCCGGTATTGCTAAACTTCACAAAGGAAAAGCAGTAGGCTTGACAACATCTCCACTTATCAGCTGAAAATCTCGGCCCAGTAGCAAAGGAATGCTTCTTGAACTCGACACTTGCTGCCTTCTTTCCCACAGGTTCCCAAAATCTGGAGGAAATCACATGTTTATGGCACTCCTAAGCATGGGAAAGATCCATCCATCCCAAGAGCTACAGACCTATATCACTCCTTAGCATACCTCAAGCGCTTTGAACGGCCTCCTAGCTCAATCGTATCGGCACCTGTGAGCGACAGACACCTCATACCATAAGCAGGTCCGCCCAGGCAAATCAACAACAACCAAGTACTCACCTAACTCACACATTGAGTATGGTTTGAAAAGGGTATGGTAACCTGACTTGTGTTCGTCGACCTATCAACAGCGTACAACACTGTTAATCACATATTCCTACTCCTAAGATCCTGGAATTAACCAAGACATCCGCTTGGCTGGGCTTGTCCGGGGATTGCTGGCGGGCAGGATGTTCTTTGTTCAGCTTGGTCGAGGGAGAGCCGTTGGCGTGGGCTCAAGAGTGGACTGGCACGGTGGGGGGGAGGGGGGGTTGCTTGCACCGCTCCTGTCAGCAGAATATACCAACGGAACCAACCTGGAGTGCGGGAATTCTGTCTTTTGTTTGGCAGACGTCTTAGAATTGGGCGCACGTATGCCGACTCGTAGTTGTTGGTGAGAGGCTCTCCGGGGCTTTGGATGGCTCACTCCTTGTTGTGGGGAAAGCCACGTGCAGGTCCATCTGGGACACGGGTGTGTGCTTTCCATCTGCGCGGCCGTGGGCCAGGCGTCGGCTTGGAGTTGCCTGGTCTGGGGCTCCCCTGGGGCACTGTGGTGGCCCTGTCTGCCTGGGAGTTGCCTTGGACCACACTCTCTCTTATGGGACCCACGTCGAGAGGACGAAGAGTGAGGTGTGTTCATGCAATGACATCTTGAACGAACTCGCTGGCGCAGGGTGGGGTGTTCGCCCGCATGCCCTGGGATCGACGGCGCTTGCCCTGTGCTGCTCATGTGCGGAGTGTGCCTGCCCTGTGTGTGTGGGGGGGGATCGGCCCATGCCGGGAGGCTTGATCCAGCATTAGATGCCTCCTGCCGGCTTGTCACAGGATGCCTCCGTCCAACATCGGCGGAAAACTTGTACATCCTAGCAGGAATTGCTCCACCAGGCGTCCGTCGTGGCGTGGCAGGCGTGCAGGGGCGTGGCTGTCAGGTGTCCGGTGTGAGGCGCCCTGTGTCTGGACGGATACCTGCTGCCAACCGCCTTAAATCCAGAGAGAGTTTCTTGGGCAAAGTCCGGCCTCTTGGGGCAGTCACTGGGGAGGTCGGGAGGGTCGCCTTGTGGAGAGAGGGACTTGCCATCAACCAAGTGACATCTATCGGTATTGAACCTGGTGGGCGTCTCCCACCTGGAGCTGACTCCTCGTGGGCTGGGTGGCGGTGCCTCAGCAGATTGGGAACCAGAACTGGCCGATCTAAGGTTTCCTTGCAGAAGTGGGGCTATCTGGAAGCGGATCAGGATACTACCTGTGGTTGTGGAACAGCACCACAGACAATGGAACACCTCTTGGTCTGCCCACTGCTGGGGCAGCAATGCACAAACAAGGACCTTGCGGAGTTCGGTGAGGCGGCCGGACGTTGTGCCCATCTCTGGCTGGATCATATTTGAGAACCACAGTGTTTGGACACGATAAGAAGAAGAAGAAGGGCGAGAGATGAAGACATCACATATATGACAGCGCGAAATCCGTAAATCTATAATGTGAGTGTGACCACAGTAACATCACACGTGCTGTTTTAAGCCAGCTGCTTATAGGGTGTCATTTATGTGGATGTTGATTTCCCCTGTTACGATCATATAACCAGTGAAGACATTGCCCTTTTCCGTCTCTGAGAAGACTGGAAAAGCCTATAAAACTCTCTGTCTAGTAAAGTAGATCCAGAGATCTATGGACGGCAAACAAATTGATAGCATCTTTCAGACAACTGGAGATTGCAAGCTCGAAGCTTTCAAAAGAGGCAAACTTATGCGGTGTAGTTTTAGCGTTAAAGCCTCTCAGAAGAATAACACATATACCGCCGCCGCCTTTACCAGCTCTTGGTAACTGGTGGATCTGATAATCAGGAAGGGTATTTCTGATATCTGTGAGAACATGGTGATCACGTTTATTACTTCGTAAACATGCTTCAGTTATTACCAAAACAGCTTATAATTAATTGATGGACATAGGTGACTTTATTTGAAATAGATAGGGCATTCCACGTGGTTTTTTATCAATAATCCATGGCAAAATAAAAGGGAGAATGTGTTAATGAATGAATTGTTATTTTGAAAGCACCTTTGAAACCAGGTTATTTATTCAACATCATTCAGGTGCGATGTTAATTAGTGTTAAGGGGCGGGGCAGAGGTTGTAAGAATGGATGCTTGTGTCATTACCTCTTAATTGGAAACATTATACAGAGTGTGTTAAAAATGTAACATTCAGAAATTATTTTTTTAACGTTGATGAAAACGTGATATAATGCCATAGGTAGAACAGTTTCTTAGCTACAAAACTTTTCTTCCCGATCAATGTAGACGATGTTAAAGGAAATTAGAGCAAAATTACGAAAGCATGTCAAATTCATGTTGGGCCACTCTCTGTGTTGGATGTTTAGGGTAATGAACACAGTGAAAGCTTATTGGGGTGGTTAACAAGGGCCACCCTTCTTGGAAGATAATTTGAAACGATTGCATTCCTCTGGTGGTTGGGGTACAGATCCCTGGCCAAATCAACTCCTGTGATACGGTTAAATGCTGACGGAGTCAAGTGTAGCGTATACCTTCTTGTGCTTGTATTTAATTGTTTTGGAGTGGCGTTCTTATGATGTTCGTGTTTGCTTGAGTTGTTGCTGTTCTTTGCCTTTCACTGTTGCATCTCTTCTTATTTAAGGTCACCCATGTCTCTGCTATTTGTCAAAAATTCATTTTCTGTATTCTTTTAGCGTAAGCTGCTATTAGGAAATTGCTGAGAAAACAAACGAATGGTCTCTACATGGCTCTGGTCTGAATGAAAGTTGTCATCATAATCAATCACTCTTCAGTGATGAATTATGGATGTTGATGATTACCAGGTTGAGGACCAGCCATCATGAAGCAATGTTCAAATAGACCGTATAGGCAGCCATGTTGGTGGACAAGATAGACACATTCCAGGACTACAATACATTCACCTGTCAATCGATCCATGTTTAGCGATTGCACAGGGATCATTGAGAGGTGAATGTATTGTAGTCTTGGAATGTATGCATCTTGTCCACCAACATGTCTGGTGGCTGACGTCATATTGAATACGGTCTATAAGAGAAATAATAATACGGCTTTTTATCCCCTTTCACTTAACTCAGGGGTGTCCAACCTTTTTGATGCAGGGGCCGCATTGGTTGAATCCACAACTACTGCGGGCCGCAAACAAGTAATCGGGGCTCTCAAGTTCGGTTTATGACGTGCCTACAAAAGTCTGGAAGTATGACCCCATATCTATACCAATATTTGCCAAAAGGGACCCATAGCAATGCCAGAGATGCAGATTTGTGGTCAATTTTAACACAAATTTTCCATTTTTGTTGACCTTTTTAGCAAATTCTTAAAAATTTTGGCTTCATTTTGAAGAAATTGGACTAATTTTCCCACAATTTTTAGAAAATTTTGGTTTCAGATTGATGAAATTGACTAATTTTCCAACAATGTTTAAAAAGTTTGGTTTCAGATTGAGGAAATTGAACTAATTCAAATGAAATCTCTTTCTAAATCTATTATTTAAGATATTTATGTATTTTAATTTTTCTGGGAAGTACCTCGCGGGCCGCATGAGAGCTCTTAGCGGGCCGCAAATGGCCCGCGGGCCGCAGGTTGGACACCCCTGACTTAACTGATCGTATCTCTGGATCTAGGGGTCCAAATGGGATGAGGGTAAACGGGATTTGATAGAGGGATAATTATGGAGGATTAACACAAAACATTTTAATACTTTTCTTCTGAATTGAATGTTACATTTTGGCACATTCTTTGTTAGTAAAATACGATAATTTATTTAGCAAATAATTATAAATTGTGAAAATACAATATTCAAAAGAAAAGCAATGCGATCTTGAAAAACATCCTGTACGAACTAAATAAGCCACAACCCCTAAAATAAATGAAAATAAATGGGTTAATTTATAGGACATGACGAAATACTTAACATGCAATAATTACAAGACAAACAAGTAAAATTATTTGTTTGTGCACACATGTAAAATAAGAACAAGCCAATGCCAAGCATAAAACAGATCGATCGGTGAACATGGTGAAGCGAATCAATGAGTGAGCATGGGCAAAGCAGAGAGCTAGTGAGCAAAGGGTGGGTGCACATATGAAATTTGAGAAAATACAGAAACCAGGAAAACCTGGAGGGAGTCACAGAGCTTGAAGTTGGAAAGCAGGTAATGTTTGAGTTTCCTCTTTATAAAGATGTTGATAGAGGGAGGTTGTTGAAGTGATTGAAAGAGGGTGGTTTTCAAGTGCTTGGTCCATCGTAAAGAATACACCGCCTCGAGAGAGGGGGTTTATTGATTGACATGTTGGTGTGAACGTTACTGTTGTGAGATAAGTTATTCTTTCAATAGGAATAATTGAATGACGAAACTCTATAGACTAGTGAAAAAAAATAACAATATCGATTGGTTTAAAAATTATGGGCGAAACAATGATTTTCATGCGACTATTTTGTTATGACCTTTTCTCCATCATAATGGTGCCTTTTTCCAAACCATGTATTTTCCCATTCATTTGTACAGGGAAGTGAACTCCGGATCAAATTATATTTCAGCATTTAATTGGTTAAAGAAACATTAATTCATAAAAGGATTTGTACGTGGTAGTAACTTAAGTCCACATATATGTATAGCCACTAAAGGTCAACGTATTTGTATGTTTTAATAACATAAGTCCACATATATGTATAGTCACCAAAGGTGTCAAAGGTCACATGTATGTGGAAAATGGGTCTCCAGAGGCCGTTCATATAGAAGTAATCTCAACCTCTCGTTGGGAGAGAAGTAGAGAACCATCCAGTGGTCTCCCCTGCCAGTAACCGCTCGCCCGCTCAAAAATTTCCATATCATGGCAAGAGGCCAGCACAGGCCTTTTCTAAGGCCTTCCTTGACTACAGCTTCATTGAATGTGGTGGGTGTTTCTGCTGCAAAGAGAAAAGACATTGGTGATATCATATGTGTAACAACCTCCAATGTGATATCCTATGTTTGCTGAGCAGGAAACCCACAGAGGAACTGCTAACCATCGCCCAACCATACCAGGAACGGTCCTTGCAATCGAGAGACCACACCAACAGTATGGAAGTGATTATATGTGAATACAGGCGCTGCTGTAGAAGCAACATCAATGTCTGCTGACAACAACATCGAAGTCATTACCATTGAGCTCAGCTCTGTCATAGTTACACCAGTCTAAAAACCTCCATCAGTATAGACTTCAAGCACCCTCAATTCAATCTGGGGAGTTCCACCAAACCTAATTTCTTCATTGGTGATTTCAACAGCCATAGCTGCCGTCATCATTTTATAGTGCCAGTTGGAAGAGAGGTTACAACCCTGATCTAGCTATTGTTAGCAAAAACATCTCTAACCTGTATAGCAAGATTGTTCTTGATCCTGCCCCACTAACACAACATCGACCAATTGGTAAGACCAAACATAGTGCCTTTCCAGCGTCGCTTTAAATATAAGAAAGACGGGAAAGGACTCACTGATGATTTGGCTCAGAACGTGAAGAAGATTGCTTCAAAACCCTATAACTATGACAAATTTGACCAACTAGTGAACAAGACTGCCCAGAGTCTGTAGGACGGAATATATACTAGGCCTTTCCAAGGAATGTGCTATTAAAGAATACCAAGAGTATACCACCATGTTTGAAGCTAATCCTTTCTCAGCTAAGGTAACTAACTGCCAAAGGTGGGGAAGTGTCGGAGTGGATCTCCCATGTACATCAAAACCGGGCCTACCTTATTCCATGCACGGATATGACCCATATAAGCAAGAAAGAAAACAGGGGGAGACTGAAAACACACTCTTGATCTTGTTTTTACAAATAACCCAGTCATTATACAGAAAATTACAGTGTCTGATGGCATCGCTGACCATTTCAATGTTATTGTTGACATTGATGTATCACCACAGACGAAACGTCGCCCGAAACGAAAAATCTTCATTCGGAAGAAGGCGGATATCTTGAATATCAAGAAAGCCATGGACGAATTCCACCAAAAGTATTTTGATTCCATCCACCAGAAATTGTGTACGAATGAGAAGTCCTGAGAAGTGGGTGTACATTCGTGACAAATTGATCAGCATCATGAACCAGTTTATCCCATCTAAGATGTCATCTTCCAGATACAACTTGCCGTGGTTCAATTCAACTCTTCGCAAGCAGTGTAGAAGAAAAAAGAATTGTATAAGAAAGCTAAGAGCACCGGCAACAACTCCGATTGGGATATCTTCAATGCTGAGAGGAAGAGTTTGAAAAAGAACCTGCGGTTAGCCCGGACTAAATATCATACTGAGTACCTGGAATCATCGTTGAAAGACGAACCAAGTCCTTTTGGTCGTACATAAAGAACTTACGTAAGGAACACCAGGGTATCGCCGATTTGAAATGTGGGGACAAGATCATTAGTGACAATAAGGGCAAAGCTAATGCACTTAATGAGCAGTTTACTAGTGTCTTCACCAAAGAAGGACCAGGGGAACTGCCTAATCTAGGGAAGCCATATCCCAGCATTCCTGATCTCATCATTTCTACTGAGGGAGTAGAGGCCCAATTCAAGCGTCTGAACCCATCTAAGGCACATGGACCCGATGAGTTGCCACCATGGTTCTTGATCATGATTGCCAGTGATCTAGCTCCGATCTACAGAGATTTATTTCAGTCTTCTGTTAACTCTGGGGAAGTGCCAGACCAGTGGAAAGAGGCAAATGTCACCGCTCTCTTTAAAAAGGGCAATCGGGATGAGGCTGCAAATTACCGCCCGGTCTCTCTCACAGTAGTTACATGTAAGATCTTGGAGCACATTATCCCCAGCCATGTTATGGATCATTTAGAGAAATTCAACATCCTCACCGATCAACAACATGGATTCAGGGCAAAAAGATCAACAGAGATACAACTCATCCTTACAAACCATAATATTTACCAATATGCTCAATAACAAGAAGCAAGTGGATGATGCCATTTTAGATTTTTCAAAAGCTTTTGATAAGGTTCCGCATCGTAGACTGTTATATAAGTTAAATCATTATGGCATTTCCGGCTCTCTCTTGAAATGGGTTGAGAACTTCTTGATTGGTCGATCTCAGCGTGTAGTAGTTGATGGACAACAATCTAGCCTAGCTACAGTCGATTCTGGAGTTCCCCAGGGGACAGTCACTGGTCCTCTGTGGTTTCTATTATACATCAATGACTTGCCTAGCCAACTCAACTCCACATGTAGATTGTTTGCGAATGATTGTTTACTGTATGTTCCAATCTCCGATGACCAGAGCAGGCAGGTGTTACAAGAAGACCTCCGCACACTTGAAATAGGCCTATGGCAGAACAACTGGCTCATGAAATTTAACCCTAGCAAGTGTGCCACCATGTCAATTGCTACCAGGAAGCCTACCAAACGTATTTACACATTTTGTGGCCAACAACTTGATTCTGTTGATTCTCACCCATATCTTGGTGTCGAGCTTTAAACAAGCACGTATAGCTGGGGCTTCATATAAGTCATTGTGTGAAGAAGGCTCAAAGAGTTATCAAAAGAAACCTGGGCGATTGTAATGAAGGGGTCAAGTGTACTGCATACCAGGCCATTGTTAGACCACTGTTGGAGTATGCCGCCTCATCATGGGACCCTCATAGCCAAAATAATATCTATGCCTTGGAGCGTGTCCAGCGACAAGCGGCCCGCTTTTGCAAGAGGAATTACAGCAGGGACCCGGGAACAGTCACCCGCCTCATGACCGAGCTAAATTGGTTTCCATTACATATCAGAAGAAAGATTGCCAGGCTCACAATGTTCTACAAAATGGTGAATGGTCTGGTTGATATTAAACTGGACGAATATGTTACCAAGTCTACCAGAGTCACTAGGGCCATAGCCAGAAGTATCAAGTCTTCACTTGGAGGGTTAAAGCGTGGAAGGATTCTTTCTTTCCAACCACTGTTAAGGAATGGAATAAATTACCAGCATCAGTCATCAATAGCACTAGCCTGGACATTTTCAAGTCATCCTTAATTGAGTATTTGAGGCAAAACAAATGTATGGAGCCTAATTACATTAAGGGCTTCAATTAATTTTGTTGCACCATCCTGGTCAAGTTGGTGTGATGCGTCCACAGGACGTTTTACCGACTAATCAAGACAAGACAAGACAAAGCATGGTCTACCATCCGAAAGTTTCGACGAGATCCAACAGAACCGCCACAACAGCCAAATGTTACACCCAACCAAGCTGCCCACCAACTGTTTTTAGATTAAGTGCAGCAAGAGGTCTGAGAAGATCAAACTAGACCAGAAGAGGTATATTGGCGACCTTGGTTTCAACATGGACGAACTGGAAACCGGCATTGCGAAACTTCAACCAGGAAAAGCAGTTGGCCTTGACAACATGTCAACTGAGCAGCTGAAAAACCACGGCCCAGTAGAAAAGCAGGTGCTTCTTGAGCTCTACAATTACTGCCTTATTTCCCACAGGTTCCCAAAGATCTGGAGGAAAGCACATGTTATGACACCCCAAAAGCCTACAAGCTCATTGAACGTCTCCTGCTCCATCGTATTGCACCTGTGATAGACGAACTCCTCAAATGCTGGTTTCCGGCCAGGCAAGCCCAGTACTCAACACATCGATGATGGTTTCGAGAAGGGTTTTGTAACCGAAGTCGTGTTTGTCGACCTATCAGCAGTTTATGACACTGTTAATCACAGATGTCTACTCCATAAGATCTTGGAACTCACCAAGGGCATCCAATTGACTGAGCCCATCAAAGGATTGCATGCAAACAGGATGTTCGTTGTCCAACTTGGAGCAAAGGGCCGATGGCATAGACTCAAGAATGGACTAACCCAAGGAAGCGTGCTCGCACCTCTCCTATTCAACATCTATACCAACGACCAACCTAGGAGTGCAGGAACCTGTCGGTTTATCTTTGCAGACGACCTCGGAATCAGCGCTCAAGATGCAGATTTCACAGTTGTTAAAGAGAGACTCTCCAAAGCTTTGGATGAACTCCCTCCTTATGATGAAAACTTTTCATCTTACTACAGGCAAATTCATCCAAGACGCAGGCGAGGCGTGTGTTTTCCATCTACGGAGCCGTGAAGCCAAACTTCAGCTCAAAGTAACCTGGTCTGGAAAACCCCTGCAGCGCTGTGATAATCCTGTTTACCTAGGAGTTACCTTGGATGCAAATGCAAAAAATCAAAATGGCCACCAAAACACAAAACATTCATCTCTTAATGTTCACTCAAAAGGTGTAATTTTTCAGCCTGTCTTGCTAAAACATTCACTGTTACCAATTAACATATGATTCTGTAACCACGTAATCAATGAATTCAATATGGCCGTCAATACAATAAAGTGTCTGATCGTGATCTACTTTTGACTGCAGGTTGGTAATTTGATAACTATCCTGGTATTTTGGCACTCAAGAAATTAATTAAACCGATAAGAAATATTTAAAAAAATGTGATTATAAATTCCTTCATTATATGACCCAAGATGGCGTCCGATACGCTAAAATAGCTATAATTGATAGCTGTGTCTAACCTAGTACTGCAATGTTTGTGTATATCCCTGTAAGTCAATCAGATCAATGTACACACCTTAAGATAATCAGAGGAATCGATACATGTAAGGTTCCATCCAAGATGGGTATCAAATATGGCTGGAAATGGCACTTACTAAGCGGCGAAAAATCTTATCATTAATAGTCTAGAGATATGTTTCTTTGTTTTTGGTCGGTTTTGGGCGTCCATTGAATCCATATTGGGATATTTCATGAATAACGACTCAATGATACTTAAGATAGCCTTACTGGGATTTTTGGAAGCGATAATCCAACTAAAAACTACAAAATACATATCTTTAGCCTATAGCGTGAATGACCTTTACTGATTGACATTTGCAGCCATATTGAACGCCTATATAGGGTGCCATCTTGCAAAAATCGATCACTTTGATAATGCTTTGATATTTAAATTGCTCTGAATCAGTTATAGTGATATACACAAACATGGCAGCTCTTGCCTATATATAGTAATGATTTTTGCCATTTTGGAGCCATCTTGACTGGTTAATTGATCTGATTGATTATCAAATTGTTGAAAGCTATTCATAATGGTTTCAATCCAATATAGTTATGCTAAAGCATTGGTATTTATACCAAGTACCATTCTAGGGTCAGGATTAAGATAAATATTCAGATGCTTTGTTTGGTGGCCATATTGAATCTCTATTAAGTGGTGAATGAATCATATTTAATTTTCACCTGGGTGTTTTGACTGGACGGCAAAAAAATACAACTTTTGAGTAATTAACCTATGAGTATTTAGTGTTTTGGTGGGCCATTTTTAATTTTTGCGTTTCTTTCTTCGAAAAGCCTCAAGGTGTTTTCGTCTGGCATGGCCATCGATTCAGATTCGGCATGAAACTGGTCCTAGAACCGTGAAAAACAATATATGGTATAACAAGGGCACATGTCTGTAGCCTGGACTATAAGATGTAGTTGAACTAAGGTTTATAGTGCTGCAGCAGCACCATCCAGTGAGGAGAGTGCGTACGGGCCTGATAATAACATTTGTCATCATAGCTAAAATTGACCGTAAGGATGTGGAGTTAATGAAGAGGTGATGACAAAATAACAAGTGGTGGCAATTGCATACTAACGCCATTTTCCAAAGTGGAAGCCATCTTAAATGCCAAAACACTAAGAAGACAATTTTGGTGTAAAGATTTTTTTCTCTGGGTTAAAGGAGTTCAATAAAACTCTTTCCCAAAACTATCAACAATGTTGTATGTCCCATATTTTCCAGATGGCTGACATTTTATATTGCCACCAACCTTACAATATTATTATATAGCCTATGAGATGATTGTGGGTTGAAATTTAAATATTTTCTGGGGCAAGGAGTTTCAATAAAACTATCAGATGAATATAAAGGTAATGGACGTTTTCATACGTCACTATTTCCAAGATGGTCAACATAATAAAAGGCAAAATCCTTTAAAACTCATGCTATACAGCACCTAGATGACGATTTTGGGACAAAGTGAATGTTTTTAGGTCAAAGGATTTCAACAACGATATTCCTCAAAACTGTCAGATGAGCCGTAGTCATTTCCATTCATGGACTCTACCAAGTGACACCCAAAATAGACACCTTGACTACTCTATATTTATTCACCCAAACTTATATCTGGAATTGCATAAAAGTTTTGATATTTAGACCTGTATTACTTTTAGTAGAAAACTATTTTTGTTTGGTTCCGACATGTCAAGAGTAAAATGGCCGCGAATTTCGAACAATTAAATGGCTGTGGTCACGGTCACATCTATTAGTAGTCAAGGTTTGGGTTTTCGTTCATAGGGGCCATAAGGAGGAGTTTTACTGATAATTCTGTGTTGATATTAATTATCAATACTGTTATCTATTTTATCACTTTGCCACATAAAGCCTGATATTGCAGTAAGTTAACACTATTGGTACTTGTACTTAAATATTGGGCTATCTGGTAACAAAGTGCAATCAAATAAACACCACTTTATATTTTCCTCTACACTATTCTACATTTTGAGAATAGTTTCATTGCATTCCTTTAGACCCAAAATACTAATTTTGACACCAAATCAGCTCTTAGTATATAATAAGAATAATAACGGTTTTCTTTGACCGCAGATGTCGGCCATCTTGAAAAATACCGTGATACCAATTTCCATGACTCAGACAATTCTGGCATTTTGTATTGAACCTCTTGACCCAGACAACATAGCTTCCGACACTAAGAACCATAGAATGCTATTACCTTTAAAGTGAGCCTTTTCGAAAAATGTTTGTTTATGCAAATTGCACAACGTATATTTTGTGTCCTCCGTATTTTGCAATGAACTACACAACCAATGATCCATTTTAGCCTATGATTGGCATGTTATTATTCCCGGCCTGTTGGGTAGAAATCTAAGCCCTTTTTTCACCTGATGCTGCAGATTTTTGATGACACTGAGACAGAGAGACTACTGTAATGAATGCACGTAGCAGTTTCACTATTTTTTAGTAATTACCGTCACAGGTCTGTAGCTGGACTATAGATGTGTTGAACTAAGGTTTACGAGGAGATTTTGTAATGAAACCGAGACAGAGACTACTATAATGAATGCACGTAGCAGTTTCTCACATAATTAACCTTTTGAAATCCCCAATGCCGCAAATCGAGCAGGTGCGCTATTGAGAGGGCCTAATCCACTCGATAGTGCGTTTCAGATAGTGACTGTCATGACTCATGACCGCATTGAAAACCAACAGAGCAAAATCTTAAAGCATATTTGCGTTTTTTATGGCTCAAAGAATCACGACTTTACCAACAATTGACCTTTGCAGATTTGAGTCCCCCCCCTGTACTAGCCTGTTAACATTAAGAGTGTCCATGTTTTTAAACATTGGCTATTTTAGAGTTCTCGGTAATGATAAACTTTAAAGCGGCACTTTTAAGAGGTGGGTGACTTTGTGAAGAATTTATTTGTTTGGCGATGATACAACATGTTTCCAACGTGAGGATATGGAGTCCTCCAACCTTTTACTATACACTAGATAAATTTGTGCTTCTTTTCCAGGCTGTAATAAAACCTTTCAAAAGGCTCTAATTTCCATCCATTTGAAGAAGCTGGTCTGAAATGGAGATCTTGAAAGCTGGGTCTGAAATTTGGGATGTCAACTACTAATTGCTCCTTTTATGAGCCTCAATTTTTCATTCCCAAACTTCATCAAGAGGACAATTGAGATACCCTTAACTGTTTGGAGTAGAAGTTAACGAAATTATATCGCTTCTGGTCAAAGTTCCTGTGATTAGGCCTTGTTGCTTTGCTGTCCACAACCCTTTTTTTCTGTTCGGTGTATTCACATTCCCCCAATTTTTTTCAAGAAGATAACTGGTCTTTTTTTATAAATTTATTGAATGGTTAGTAAATATAAAGACAGAGATAAGCGGGATGTTGTAATGATGACCGTGTTCTTATCGGTGATTGATCACTTCTGTTTCGGCTTAAAAGCTGACATGTGGGGTGAGACAGTGATTGACCAGACTATTCCGAAATTTGGGAATCCCTTGAATTATATGTTATGGACACCATATTAAGACAATATATGTCGTGGAGATTGTCTGATTTTATCTTCAAGACCAAAATTTGGTGAATAAAACATGTTTCGGCTGAAAAAAAGTTTTTCTATTACCCATTTGGGATGCAAAGGGGATTCCCCCCTCCCCCCCATAATTACTCTGACCTTATATACACTGTTAAAAAATTTTCGTAAATTTACGGAAATTTCTGGCAGCAGTATTTCCAGACATTTTAGGGGTAAATTTATACAGAATTTCTGTCAATTAACGGAACTTTGACAGTACGTTACAGACATTTGTCCTCATATTATGGAAAAAATGTGTATTTTAACAGAATTTTTTTCCGTAATTTAAAATTACGGAACCAAAAAAATAAAAAGTCCGGAATATTCTGCCAGAAATTTTTGAAATATTCCGTAAATTAACATTTAACAAAAAAACTTTTTATTTTTATTGTTTTCTATTTCTAAAACAGATTGACGGAAATCTGTTTTCTTAATTTCGGGAATTTTTAACAGTGTAAGGTCAAATAACCATATTTGTCAAACGATTTGAATCTCTTGTTATTCCTCACTGGTAGAACAAAAATACATTCTTTATGAATGGTATTAATTGGGACTTGTTACAGAACCCCAATGATATACAGGATACTGTATTAAATCTATTTCTGCCTTCCCTTTTGGGAGCAGAAAAGTTCCCAAACTGTCTTTTCAATTCTGAGAAATCGGGCACCGGTTAAAGTTGAAAATAATGGATTGATTGTTTAGATATATTTGCAAGAACCTTACTGGAAATTGGATCACAATAATAACTTCAAATGTATACCACTGAGACCCAATTGAGATCTTTTATTTAAATTTTTCACAGGGCAAATCTGCACAACAAATTTCTTCAACAATATCGGAATGGATTGAACTGTTACTCTGTAATGATTGCCAGAAGCAATTTATTACACTTATTCTGTGGATTGACCAAGGTGTCTCCACTATGGGATGAATTATGTTTTTATATCAATAGTGTAAGAGGTATTTTTGTGTTTTCCAAGTTTGAGACACTGTTTGGTTTAGAGACACCTCCGAGCATGGCATTGGTGTAATTCCCCTTTATGTCCATAAGGGAGGGCATTTCGTGATCCACAACCCGTCTCCCCGATTAACCTAAAAAAAAGTTGAGATTTTATTCATCTGCACTTTAGCCTTAGTAAGCCATGGTACCAACTCTTACGTGCAAATTCGGTCGTATCTGTAAGAAATTTGCAAGTTTTTTGTATTTTCTGGTCCGTAAAGACCGTGGGAACCAAGCATTTGCTCATAACACCAAAACCGCAAGCTCGGGATTAACTCAAATTTTGGGAATAAGCTTTTCTCAAGGATATCTAGTGAACCCAAGAATAAAACATACGGTGCTATAATAACGAACTGCACCTTTAAATTTTATATTCACAAGTGCAGATTTCAACAAAATAACCTCAGTTTTTGTTGCATTTTTCAATTTGCTGCAAATTGAAACAAAACTTTAAGTCTAAATTGCTTGACATTGTAAGAGAAACTTAGGCAGCATTTTAAGAAATGGCTATTGACCTTGAAGCCTCATAGCCCCCCTCTTTTGTTGATGGTCATTTACACTTTAATTTGTTAAGTGCCGTGCTACATCAAATGGTGTGATGGCATGTGTGTGTGGAAGTTGTGATAAAAAAGACATACAGGATAAAAAAGAGTGTCAATCATTTACAATAGGTAAATATACACTTTTGCTAAAATGGAAAACAATTGAAGTTTGTTTCCCCTCCCTCAATTTTGTAATATACCACTTTTCAAATACTACCAATTTTCTTCGCCCGATAAACATCTGTCATCAAAATGAAATGGAAATTAAAATGACTTTTCCCTCACACAACCTGCTACTTCCTGTGTAATTGTAATTCTTATAATTATGTTTTTTCCTTTCAATCTAGAAAATTGGGATGCATGTTTGTCAAACAGTAATCCTACGTGAAATTTATCCAATATGATATTCAAAATGCTACTTAAGTAAACTTGGCCATAGAAAAGATTAAGTATTATTTTTATGATTATGACGCCATATACAATCCTCGGTAAGGATTATATTTTATGACGTGGACAATCCTAAAGGCAAAAGTTCATTCATTTTAAAAAAGATGCCTTAGTCATTAACAGTTTATAAAAAATTCTCTAATTTATTGAGCTCCGTGGTACAAAATTTGAAATTTCTAATTTATTACTATAGGAGCAAATACTACATTCAGCCTACTAGTAATGTTTATATGAACATTCAGCAAAATGTGTGTGCATGTTTTGTGCATGTGTGTGTTGTTTGGTGGTTTTGTTTGTGTGGGTGTGTGTGTACGTCTGTATGTGGTTAGATGTGCAAGGGTGAGGTCTTGTGTGGGGTTTGTGGGGGTGAGGTGTGCCTACTTAAATTATTTAATGATATTACAGTTTCAAAGGTTTTACAAAAAATATCACCTTCGTCGTGTAGGCAGAATGATTGGACGATGGACCAATCTTATCAGAACGCGCGCCAGAGTAATATTTCTACCCTCTAAATGAACCTAAAGGCATTACAAATTTAGGATTTAGTACAATATCTTGTCCATATGCCCCTTGTTAGGACTTTACTCTCAAGAGGGCGTTCAGTAATGTACGCGGACATCAGGGGTGTGCCACTTTTCAGATTCAGTTGTTTTTCGTCATCCAACTAATCAGGCGGTGAAGGTCAAGTAATCTCAGCAATTCCGGTTAACAGGGACCACTTCACGACGGAGGCAACACGATTTTGTTGAGCGCATGCGCAAGTCAATACAGCTGCTAAAGACAGCGGGTTGTTGACTCTTCAATCAGATGTGAAAGCTCCCGGCGAGTACGATCTTCACCCGGGAATTCGTTACATAATATGGGGATAAATCCTTACTTCTAAAGTTCAAAAGTTGACGTTTGTGGCTTGATATTTTACAGAACACTCAGTACTACCTGGCATTGATCCAGAACAAAGCTGTTTTTAAAAGGTACAGTTACAACCCCAGCTGCTTCAACTGGTCTAGACTCACTCAGTTCTCAGACTTTTTAACAGAAACAGAAAACCCGATTCATCTCTAAATTTGGAATTAAACATTTTTGACTATCTTTAGTTCTTGATGAAATATTTTTAATTTCTACTCAAAATTTAATTATAATTTTCGAAATATCTGAGCCAGACTTTAAATGATAACGCTTGTTTAAGGAATGAGAGGAAAAAGGTATGATTTGATGATTTAGGCGAAGTGATTGACAGTGACGATTTCCTGATGGCAGCATAATAATATAATAAACAGCGCAGGAGAGACCTTCGGCAGGAGTCTGACCGCTTTATAAAGGTCCTTATTATTTTGGGAACCGGTGTAGATTGTTAGAAGTAAGTATAGTCCGGAGTACTCATAGGTCCGGGTAAAGGTTAAAGAATAGAGCACTCAATTCCGTTGATCTTCACGCAATATTCGTTTCACGCTTTCTTCGTTTATCGTCTTGGAGCCCGGACTGTGTTTCCCACCGGACTATATCTGCTCCCACACCGGGTATCTCTTTACGAAGAATATCCAAATGGATGGTATGATTTAACTCAAAATTTGTTTTCAATATGATGTTTTTGGTGATCAAGCAATTCCAAGTGAGGCTGGAAAAACTAAGGCAATCTTGTACGCCACTGTGTGATGTCAGAGTTGACCAACAAACCCCATCGCATCATGTGCTCTATTCCGTTAACGGGCTTTATCCGTCAGTGAGTTACGGTGGTCAATGACGTCAAGGGTGATCTGGACCAAAGCACAAATTTCACGAAACCTACCAATCGGACCCTGAATGCTCGGTTCACCCACCTTTCGTAGCTTTTCTTTGACTTTGCGTTCTGAAATTATGGTTGTTTTGACTGGCTATATGAATCATTCATGACTGACTATCCAACTGCTTGCACGGCATGCATTAGTCCACAGCAGGTTCAGTCCGAGGTTGCTGCAATAAGAGATTACACGTTGGGTGGGGGGGTCCCGTATCTGAGGCTGTTGTCTGGACAAGCGAGGATGGCCAGGCCATAACGTATTGCCGCAACGCGGTTGCGAGCAACGTAGCAACCGCGTTGCCAAAATTTTCACAACGCGTTTGCGGTTGTTGGCCCAATTATAAAATCATAAATTTCTGTGACGTATTTAAAAAAATAGGACCCACAAAGCGTCGCAAGCCTTCACAACGCGTTGCGAGATTCACAACGCGTTGCGAGCTTTATATAACGCGTTGCGGAGGGTCCCAGCAAGGCCATAAGGGTCATAACGTATTGTTGCAACGCGTGTGAGAAAGACGTAGCAAACGTTGTTGCGAACATTGTGCAACGCGTTTCGGCGTCGGCCAATCAAAATTATGAATTTCTGTGACGTATTTCAAAAATAGATCCAAAACGCGTTGCGGCAATACGTTATGACCCTTAGGCTTTCACAACCGCGTTGCAAGCCTCACCAATGCGTTGCGAGCTTAACAACGCGGTGTGAAGGTTTGCAACGCTTTGTGAGATTCCAATCGCAACGCGTTTGGAGATTTATATTTTTGAAATACTTCACAGGGAAATCATGGGATTTTGTTGGAGGACACCGCCAACGACGTTGCTGAAAAGTCGCAACGCGTTGCCCGAAATGTTGCAACGCGTTGCTTGAAATGTCGAAACGCGTTGACGACCTTCTAAACGCGTTGCGGCAATACGTTATGACACCTATGGCTTGTGGACCCTTGCAACGCGTTTTGTGAAATGTGCAAACCGTGTGTGAAGATAGCCAACGCGATGTGCTGGGTGGTTGTGACTGTGAAGGTTTTGCAAGGTTGCCAAAGTTTCTAGCAATGCGTTGTGGGCTCTATTTTTTTAAATACGCACAGACATTCATGATTTTGAGTGGCCAACCACCGCCAACGTGTTGCTGAAATGCCGCAACGCATGCCGCGAAATGTCGCAACGCATTGCTACTTTCTCGCAACGCGTTGAAAGCAATACGTTATGGGCCTTTTAATTATGGCCTTGCGATAGTCGTGTACCAAACTTACACTGTTTTGTACAATGTTGTATGGCGTTGCTGGTTCAGCTGGTTGAACAGTATATAGACTAACAGTGAAAGCATATTAAACCAAGATTTGCTATAGTATGAAATTTCAAAACCAAATCATACAGCATTTGGGCAATTGCCCATTTTAAGAAACGATTGACAACCCGTCTAGCCTTGTGATGGTGCTGGTTATGCTGCATAGCATGCCCACCAGCATGCCCACCACAGCGGCCAGCCCCAGCTCAGTCACTCCACAACTACCAGCACATCCCCCACATCAGTCATGGCAGTGCAATGGCATGGTGGTTGCAGCATGAGCTCCCGGCCAACAGCTATTACAATGCACCTGCACAGCAATCCTATCCTGTCCAGACTCCGGCCTGACTTAATTTCCGATCGTTTTGGGGCTTTATTTAACGATGTTGAATATGAATGCAAATGGATACAACATCATCACCCCACTCGGGCTCGGGTTCGGTGATGGGCAAAGATTATCTTTGGCGATTGGTTTGGACGAGCTAAATATACTTGCACATCCTGTAACAACATCCACAAAGATTAATATTAGGATCTCTTCCACGCGATACGTACTTGGTTGGTCTGCTGAAGAGAGAAAGGTAACGGCCAATTTGAAATAAAACAATCCCGAAAACTATTCACAAGTGTGTCAAATTTTTTTGTTCTAAAATTTCGTCATCCAACATTTTTTGTTGGATGAGAAAGTTGCTCAAACATATCGTTTTCTACCTATATGCCAAACGCTGTAGAGGTCTGTTTGTTAGATTAAATGAAATTGATGAGTCAAACTTGGTCCCACATGGTCGATTAATTTTAAGGGTATGTCGGCATTGGTCTTACACACGTTCGCAACCTCCAAATCCCAACTTTAGTAACGAAAATCATAAGTGACCGCACCGCCTGAACTAATGTAATCGGTAGATGCACACCAGACGTGTGGAGACCACGAATTAACGATTCTAGATTCTATTGTTTGTCGGGTGTATTAACAAACGCAGTTAGTGGTTGAAATCGCATTTTAATAAAGGGTTTGTAAAATTCATAAGGGGATGGGGTGTGTGTATGGAGATGATTAATTTAAAGAGGTATTCTTTAGAAATTTCTAAAAAAAAAAAAAATACTCAAAGTAAAAGGCTATGGTCATTCATAGTTGGTTAGAAGGAAAACCACTGACCTAAGGCGGTGGGGAGTGTACCCAGACTTGGGGGCCAACAACATTGTAGGACTGATTATATAGGGAATTCTTCGAAAATATCCTTCAAGGCAAAATGCTATGATCAAACAATATGATTTGTGAAAAACAAACTTGCACAAACGTAACCCCGTTGCTCAAGTTTCGCGTAAGGTTGACACAAGTTGGGGTCAAAGTCATTAGAACTCTTTTTGGCATACTGACATCAATAGCCTCTTCAAAAGCACAATTAGCTTCTATTATTATTTGTGATCTTCTGATTAAATTCCTAAATTCATTTCCCCAAATCTCGTCAAATACTAACTGAATGACATTTTTTTTTAATTAAATTCGCCGACTTATCTCAAAAAAATCTTAATCTCGAATATAAGTAATAGTACAGAGAGAGTAAACGGAGTAAACGTCACATCTTTATAAACATGGTCGTCCTTCAATTTGATTTTGGAAATTCTTCATTATGTAGTTTTTGAAATTAATGAATGTGCACAATAAAGTGAGGTGTAAAAGGTTAGATCAATAATGTGACGATAAGTGAAAATAGCACTATGTGAGGCGAACAATAGTCCTGTACACACGTATAAAGTCTGTAAAATGCCATTCAGGAAAGGAAAATCTCAAAGTTCACAAACTCGATGAATTGAAAAAAGATTTGAATACTTTGACAGCCAGTTATTTAAAAAGGCCGGACTCAGAGATGTCAAGGAGGGAGCCCTCAATTCCAAAAAAAATCTGTTGTTTTGCATGTACATTGATTGGTCATATACTAATCACTGTGTGAAATTGCTAAGCTAAATCGATGCCTTCATATAGAAAATCACAACTTTGGTGATACTTAAAAAATCCGGATCCGATAAGTTTTGGTGCACACCGTTTGATCCTAATGGGACGTAAGACTACACATAAATGTTTACTGCATCCAAAACGAAAATCCGAATCATCTCAAATTTCGGCCTTGTGCATTTTTTAGGTTACTATCTTTAGTTCTGGTGGAATATTTTTCATTATACCAAAAAAAAAAAATAATATTTAGAAATCTCTGAGTCAGACTTTAAGGTTCTGCAATGTTTAGATAAAATTTTGCCAATGATTTTTGTCACGTTTTGCAAGATAATTCTTTGAATTTCTGAAAGTCTTAACATGTACATAGATCGCAAAAAGAAACGTTTGTTTTAGATTTGAAAAAAAAAAATCAAAGTGTATTTCTTTAGCCGATGTTTTTGTTTCTTTACTTTTTAAATTCATAGTTCTGAAAGACGTTCTATATAAGGTTAGTTTCCCAACAAACCCAATTCCTGAAAACAATAACACCATTAAATATTTTAAATGCATTATCATGTCGGGTCTGAGGAAGGTTTGGAAATATTTTTTTCAAATTTTCAACGTAACGTTTGGTTGGTGTGTCATTTGTTGTTTTGTTTTATTTGTATTTTTAATTTAAAGTTACGTTTCCTCAAATTGTTTTTTTTGTAACATTTTTGAGAACCGACATTAATCATTTATAACATTCTATTTGTTGTTTTCTTGGTATCTTATTCCCGGAAGTCATTTTCCAATTTAAGGTTCCACTTTTTGGTTAACTCATCATACTCAAGCGGTTACTCTAACTGTTGTAGAATTTTTTTTTCGTAGTGGGATTTTTTCTCTTTTGGTATTTGTTGTTTGGTTTGTATTTTAAGTCGATTTTTTGCTATAAAAATTAAAGAATGATCGGAGAAACACAAATCCAAAAATTACACTACATTCCTCTCATATAATTTTTCATTAAAAAATGGTTTGGACAAGACCAGGGGCAATTGTTTTTGATAAAAAACGGGTCAAATTAATATGTAAATGATGAAAATGTTCTATCGTGTTCCTAAAAGATTAAAAATATCTATTAGTTCCCCTAATCACGGAGTATAGTTTTTATTAACTACATCAATAAAGGTTCAAGCAAACTAGGGCTTAAATTTTCGAAAATGCTCATTTATTTTTCACTGTTGGTAGTGTCTCAAATTCTTGCTCTTATTATAAATTAACCGGAAAATATATTAGTTGCAATAATATGCATTCAAGTCATAATTTAAACGATAAAATGTATATAAGGGCCCCACATAGTCTCACGGGAAGCAGTAAAGCTGCACCCTGTTCAGGACATTTGTGAAGTGGTATTTTTGTTTTATTTAAAAAGGCCTATGATCTTTTGTTCCCCCCCCCCCCGCACTATCTGCCTCTCTATCAGCATCTAACCACTATTTTGATTGGTTACTTGGAAGATAATATCAAGTTATGAGCAAATCAGAAATACTACAAGAATGTACAGCGCTCCCGCAAGCGATATAGAAGCACTATTTTGATTGGTTACCCAGAAGCTATCTTATTGTGTGGCCTGTAATGACCAATCATCTAAGCTATAGGTGGTTAGTCGCCATCAGAGAACGTTTGCTTTGTCTTATTTCCTTGAAGAATCACGCATTATTACTTTAAAGGACCATGGTCCGATTGCTAATAGCCTCGTCCCAGGCACCCCAGATTTTACGGAATTGGTCAAAATTTACGTATCAAAGGAAGGCTACTATTTTATTCATTTACCCTGTGAAAACTTAGAGCTAAAGGATGTTTGGTTGGGATGTTATGAGCGAAAACATGTCCCATTGTGTCGACCAAATTAATTTTCACAGTACTCTATGGGGACTACAAAATCACGTTTTTAGCGCTCACTTAAAAACAGGTTTAGATATCTGCGCGAAACGTTACAGATGTGGTTTGGGGTGAAGGCATTCTATTAAGCTTGACAACTTATAGACTTAAATAATCGGGCCATCGCCCTTTAAGGTTAATTTACTAAATCTGCTATGTCTGCTTTTGAGGTGCCGTCGTGTATATAAAAGTTCATTCAACCAAACCTTTTCTTAAAGTTTCTGTAAAGTTAATAATGTGGTGATTTTGTCTCCAAAATTGCCACCTTTTCAGCACAAAGCATTTAAAAAACCGTGTTTTGCCATTAATGATTTCAAATTTTGTAAAATGTTAAATATGTGTCAGAACAGTTTTGGTTGTAAACATCAAAATAAATTTTGCTAGCTTAGATTACGAAAAACATTCTAACTCAATAAAAGCTATTAAGATGAAACAATGGGGAATTACAAGTATGGGCAATATCCAGATATCTTGTGCATGAACAAGAACTATGTTTATATTCAACTGGTAAGTTGGTATAGGTTTTTGTATATAATTTGCAAAAAAATAATTAGACTTTCATTTCTGTGTGAAAAAAAACTGCCTCCTTGTCACATTAATCCATCCAGTCAGTTAACCAAAGAACTTAAATTGAATCTTATCCCTTATAGTTTTTTTGAGAAATCGTGTTTTGCATGTGAGATCCTTGCAAAAATCGAAATGGCCAGAAACGCAGGTCAAAGTTCAGGTAGTTCTTAATTGTAGGTCAAATTGATGCTAAACATTTATTACGTTACATTGTAAATTATTCAAATTTTTCAGATAGACTTAAAAAACAATTGAAATAAATCATTAATATCACGATTGATCATTTTTGTCTACAATACAAGCGTTTGTATCAGAAATTCGCCAAAAATTGTGTCGGAATGACTCGATAAAACAAGAAAATCCATCAGACTTCAAAATAAAGAAAAACAAAAGAAATTTCTGCTTTTCCCCGCTATTCGTGGACAAAAACTGGGAACTATGGAACCGAATATCCCATGGAGTCAAACTTGAAGCAACCAAAAGCTTCGACCTATATCTCAAGCTAAACTTCAATGATAAACACAAAATGGTCAATATTTAACCCTGTAAACCCCCCACAACAAAATTTAAAAAGAGGTATTTTGTGATCCACAGCCCTATCCCTCCGACTTACCTAAAAAAATAGATTTTTATATCATCTGAACCGTTAGCTTTAGTATAGCATGTGTGCTTATACTTGCAAATTCGATCTACTCTGAAAGAAAAATTCGTGATTTTGTATTTCTGCCTCAACGTACAGAACTTATACACATTGGCCTGATGCACCGTGATACAAACATTTGCTCATACCATCAAACGGCACTGCTGTCAGATTCACCTCAAATTGCCATGGAAAATAACCTTCTCTTTGGATAGCTATACCATAAACAAAAAATGAGGTGCTGGGTTCGCGAAATGCACCTTTAAGTATGGTTGTGTTAAGAGCACCATAATCCTTGAAACCTGAGGCGACTTGTTGTCGATTTTTTAAGGATGTCCCACGTAAAGATATGATGCTATGTTTTCCTAGGAAGTACATGGCCAAATTTTTAGTTAAATAAAGGCTGATGAAAACAGAAATATAACTACCTTTAATCGAAAATCATGTGATATCACTATTTATGTATTTATTTATTTTTTTATTCCACGTCCCCCTGGCATACAATGAGTTGAAACCTAAAATATTTGTACATAAACAACCAAGGATAAAAATGCAAAAGTCCAGTGAATGGCTGGAGCAAAAACAGGTGCCTAGCACCTCTAGAACGCCCCACCAGCAGCCAAAAAGGGAGGGAGAGGATAGACTAACCAAACAAGGAACATTAAACTAGTCTGCATCCAGGACAACGACAAAATGAGGTCCAAGTACAAGTGCAGGATGGATCAAAGGATTCGGCAAACTTTGACTTGTAGAATTCAGAAACTTGATGTTTGAATGAGACGACAGAGTTGGACAATCTGATACTAATTAGAAGTTGGTTCCAAATAGGAACAATGCGTTGAAAGAAAGATGACTTGTGAGAGTCAGTTTTGCAGAATTTACTGGTCAATTGCAAGGGGTCTGAAGATGATCTAGTGGTGGGACGGTTCTGTTTTCCCGAGTTAAAAACCACAAACTCATCTACACTTAGGCCTATGTCATACATACCAAGATGACACCTAAAAATACACTGAGGTCATTAATTTCTCTTCTATAAGACAGAGGAAGAAGAGAAAGATCAGATAGCCTTGTTTTGTAATCACTTCCTCGGTAGCCGAGAATAAATTTTGTGGCCCTTCTCTGGATCCCCTCAACAATACTGATACGTTTGGAGGTTCCGCACCAGAGGCAACTACCATATTCCACATGGCTACGTGGAAGGGCAGTATACAATGTTCTAGAAACATTTTGAGGAGCATTAAAACCAACAGCTCTTTTGATCATACCAAGTTTTTTGTTACATTTACCAACCATTCTGTTTATGGGATCATTCCAGACAAGAGTTGAGGTTATGTCAAGGCCAAGGTCTTTAAGGACTAGTGCATACAAATATAACTGTAGTTAGGCGAGTATAAACAATTTAAAGAATAGAAACACTTGACGTGACATTATAGGTCACGACTTCCGTTCTTGCTCGTCGCCATGTATTGTTGTCAAGAAATAAAAAAATAGAGGTTAATGAAAACAGAACTATAGCTACCTTAATTGAAAATCATTATCACTAATGCATACAAATATAACTGTAGGTAGGCGAGTATAAACAATTTAAGGAATAGAAACACTTGACGTGACCTTATAGGTCACGACTTCTGTTCTTGCTTGTCGCCATGTATCGTTGTTAAGAAAGTGTGTGGAACTTTACATTTTGCTAATTGTGTATAGCATAACGTAGTTTTTCTCTAAATAGTTGTTAATAGACAAATACCAACGGCTAATAACTATAAGCGACGAATTTCATTTCCAAAACTAAAAAGTTGTATGATACATGTTAGCCTGAATATAGCGCCACCTATTCGTCACCTAATATCCGGCGGTGCAGAGCTCTACCGTCCCATTCATATCATCCGAGAACCGAGTCAGAAAGTGGCTGTCACTGTCTGGCCGTAATTATTGCAGGAAGTTATTTTTAGTTTGTAGGACCTAAGTGTAAATTGTAATTTCAACCGGGTATCTCGGGCTAACATGCTAACAGCGAAGGGCATTGAGTAGCGTAATCACAAAATTAGGTGATGCATAAAGGTTTCAAAATTTCAGCCTCACATCCCAAATACAGATGAACCTATCTGTGGTTGGTGATACAAGTCAGTGTTAAATGATCCAAATTCTTTAAATTTACTACCACATCGTCAGTTTTCTATGACCGTGCCTATCCATATTATCCAATTCTAGATTCTTAATTGATATCTACACACCTTACCTCTAACTGTAATCATTTGTTTTTCTGCGCACATTTTTTTAGCTTCCAATTAAGCACAATAATTTAGGTGACCTTATGTACTGGTGCCTCTTTGTGCTAAAAGAGTAGACATTTCCTCATAAATAGATATTTTCAGTTTTATTTTCACCTTATACAATTGTATATTAAATGTAGGTCCTATTTGCTGACATGGGGGTTTCCTTGAAATGTGGTTATTCACTTTTTAACAACTCTCTTAAAACCAAAGATTGAAATATAAATCAGATTGAGTTGAGGGAAAAGTCTAAAATTCGATTGAAAATTCAATGGAATTTGGTTTGAATTTTCGATCTTTAAGACTGATTTCTCAATCTTAATTTGGACTTTTCCCTCACCTCAATCTTTCCATTTAAGAGAGAAGTCGTCGATATTAAAGTATTGATTGTGGGTTTCCTTGAAATCCGTGGAGACCTGTAGATAGATTGTCGTCCACTTTCCACTTGGCAATTTATATGTTGAATAATTGTTCACTAGCAGTTTCCTCGAAATCCGAAGAGATCGGCTGGAAGATAGTGTCCACATTCTGCCAATTAATGTAGATTAAAATTAGATGTGAGACCCCTGACGACATATGATTGACAGATCAAAGTAAGGGGAAGTTGTGCAGCTTAGGGCACAAATTCCGGGATATAGTCGTTAATAAAAATCCCAAGAACATAAATTTTACTGGGGGGGGGGGGGTCGCTAAACGACAGTGAATCCAAAGACGGTCGTGAGACCCCTCTTAATCTTGTGCCCATGACAGCGTCTTGAAACACAGAGCCGTTTTCTCACACTATTTCGACCTTTAGTGAGTGACGGGAAATGTTATTTCGAGATAAAAATAATATTTAGTTTAATAAACAAATTTATTACATTTATCATGATTAATAAGGAATTTCGTTAATAAAAAAATACACTTGGGCATAGTAAAACACAAGTTTGGCCTATGATCTTGGTCATTGAAAGACATAATGTAATTGTATTGGTGATAAACTCTGACCTTTTGGGAATGAAATGTCAACTTGAATGTGTACTTTATGTACTTATAATCTTGTCAGGCAAAGCCATTTGAAATATTTTTATGATGGCGTTGACGTCAACAATTGCTCACTTTTAAATGATCCACCAAAAGAGATTACATGTTGTACTTAAATGATATGCCTATCATGTATGTAGCAAAGAAAGTAATATTTTGACAGAATAGCTCAACTTTGGGCACAATAGCCAGGGGAAAAACAACATGTACTCGATAAGGAATATTGATTATATCATGAGTTTATGAAAATGTTTTACCAGTATAGTCACAGTTTACTGATGTAATACTGGTTGTACCTATTCATTTAATTAAAGAAATACTCAACAAAGATTTAAATGATGTCACAACAGTATTATTGAGCAAACTCTTCATGTACTAGTACATTTAGAGTAGGCTTATTTTGGCTATATTATCGGGAGTTTCCGTAACCTGACCCATCTGACACACTTTTTTCTGACACACTTATGAATTCGGAAACCTTAACGGAATAAACATGTGCTTTATTCCGTGAAGGGTTTCCGAATTCATAAGTGTGTCAGAAAAAAAGTGTGTCAGATGGGTCAGGTTAAGGAAACTCCCTATATTATCCATGTTTATCAACGTTCCACCTTTACAACGTATATCCGTCATAAGATCAATACGTAGTGTTTAGTTGTTTTCTTGGTTGGCTGCAACTATATGATTCAAACAAAGGAGCGAAAACATAGACATGAACCTCTACTGTTATCAAACACCATGAACATGCCAAATGTAACACCATCGCAGATCTGAGCCAAGCCAATGACTCGAAATGGACTAGATAAACAACACAATCAAACCACATTCCTTTCAAAGTTTTGGAGACCGCCCTTGCAACGACAAGATATCATTACTCGGAATATGCCAATATGCATGGTAATACTTTTGTAACTGACGATGCCTTTTGGTACAGTGAACTTGTGTAGCGGCATAACAGAATGGAAGAGGAAGATGATTACTGGACCATGCAGCAAAGACAGCCCTGAGCAGAAGCTACGCAATCTCAAGCTTTTCAGAAGATGTCCTTAGTATCAAGGTCGGGGCGTAACAGCTAGGGTCACTTATCAGAGGGGGAAAATTCACGGGTTTGAGGCAGATTTCCCCGGTTGGAGGTGGTTTAGATTCAGATTTTCCTGGTTGGAGGTAAAAATGCATCAGTAAGGAGGCAAAAAAGGGCTGATTTAGCATGGTCAAAGCTCCCGCCTGTTACGCCAGTGACCAAGGCCAAGAAACAACTTAAATATACAAGAGAGACGACGCAAACTAATTTTCCACCAATGCCTGGCCTGGAGCCCAGGAAGCTCTGCAGTTGGTTACCAACAACCCTAAGCACTAGAACTATATTGGCATCTCCGTCTTTTTCTAGTGAACTACACCAAGAGTGCACATGGTGCTTGTGGTAGTTTCCAATGATCTAATTCTTAAAATATAGGCTAAGAAGCTAGAATAGTGTAGTCCACTGGTTATAGCGTATTAGCCTTTGGTGCTGGAAGTCCCCGGTTCAATTCCCAGAGGGATCACTTGCAGGGATTGAATCGGGTACTAAATTTTGGATTTAATCTCTATAAGAGCTATTGATTAAAACTGGAATTCGCTCTCCCCATGGTTTAGTTGGACTTGGGCAAATGAACCATGATAATGCCCCGTCCATCGGAGGGACTTTTTGCAAATTTTCAAATATCATGGAGCGGACTCCTGCCTTGTGTTTAGGGGGAAACTGTTCCTAGATTTAACAAGACAAATAACACTACCTCTCTTTTTTGCGGTGATCGTCAGGTTGCTAGTCATTTTCCTATGTAGGGACGTAAGGGATATAATACCAAACAAAACAGACATACTGCAAAGTTTGATTTGTTCAGATCATAATTGTTTGGCATGTTTAAGCAGGATAGTAGATTTATATGTTTTTATTGTTTCCTATGCAAATTTTTCATTAGTGTAAAGAAAAAAAATATATTCCTCATATTACGTTCTTCTTCTTATCGTGTCCAAACACTGTGGTTCTCAATCTATTGAGGCATCCCCATTCAGCCCATGAGGAGTCAGCTCCAGGTGGGAGATGCTCACCAGGTTTAATACCGATAGATGTTAATTGGTTGATGGCAAGTCTTTATTTCCACAAGGCGACTCTCTTAACCTCCTTAGAGACTGTTTCAAGAGGTTGGACTTTGCTTAAGAAACTCTCTCTGGATTTAAGACGGTTGGCAGCAGGTATCTGTCCAGAC